>PVIA01006095.1:0-102825 GCA_004024845.1 Tonatia bakeri | reverse complement strand
CAAGGTAAAAATGAAGGAGAGAATCCTAGAAGCAGCAAGAGACAAGGAGACAGTAACCTACAAAGGAGTTCCCATCAGACTGTCAGCTGATTTCTCAAAAGAGACCTTACAGGCAAGAAGGGGCTGGAAAGAAGTATTCCAAGTCATGAAAGGCAAGGACCTACATCCCAGATTGCTCTATCCAGCAAAGCTTTCATTTTGAATGGAAGGGCAGGTAAAGTGCTTCTCAGATAAGGTCAAGTTAAAGGAGTTCATCATCACCAAGCCCTTTTTACATGAAATGTTAAAGGGACTTATCTTAGTAAAAGAAGATAAAAAACATGTACAGTAAAATGACAGCAAACTCACAATTATTAACAACCACACCTAAAACAACAAAAAGAAACTAAGCAAACAACTAGAACAGGAACAGAACCTCAGAAATGGAGATCACATGGAGGGTTAGCAACAGGGGAGTGGGAGGAGGAGAGAGGGGTAAAAGGTACAGAGAATAAGTAGCATAGACGGTAGGTAGAAAATACATGGGGAGGGCAAGAATAGTATGGGAAATGTACAAGCTAAAGAACTTAAAAGTATTAAAGGGAGAGAATGTGTGTGGGAGGGGGTGTGCAGGGTGGAGGGGAGTGAAGCGGGGAAATGGGACAACTGTAATAGCATAATCAATAAATTTTTAAAAAGTGTTATGCAGAAAAACAAAAAGGGGTCTGATTGGTGGAGCAGAAATTTGAAGAACAGCAGAGTAAGGCTGTTTTGAAAGAGGAAATCATAGGCCCAAATGCACAGAAGGTGTGGTAGGCAGAATAACACCCCTCAGAAAGATGGCATGTCCTACTCCCCAGTAGCTGTGAACACATTACAGGGCATAGCAGGCAGCTAATCCCCAACCTTAAGATAAAGAGATTATTATTGTATGTCAATAGTAATTAAAAAATAAAAAGAGATAATTCTGGATGATCTGAGCAGGCCCACAGCAATCACAAGGGTCCTTAAATGTAAAAGAGGGAGGTGAAAAAGCAGGTGGGAATGAGGCAATATCAGGATTCATCCATTGCTGCTGGACTAAGGGGTCACTAGGCAAGCAATGTGGGTGGCCTCCAGAAGCTCTAAAAGGCAAGCAAACAGATCCTCCCCTGAAGCCTCCAGAAGGAATATAACGCTGCTGGCACCTTGATTTTAGCTCAGTGAGACTTGCATCAGACTTCTGACCTACAGACCTACAGACACTAAATGTGTGTTGTTTTAAGCCACTCAATCTGTGGTAATTTGTTACAGCACCAACAGAAAAAACTAATACAAGATTACTGTAAGAGGTGGAGATAAGCATTGGAAAGCAGAAGGAAGCTCTGGGGTGAATTTTTCTTTTTATCCTCACCCTAGGATATTTTTCCATTGCTTCTAGAGAGAAACATGGATGGAGAGAGGACCATCAACTGGTTGCCTCCATACAGGCCCTGATGGCAGACCAAACCCGCAACCTACATGGGGCGAATTTCTGCTTGACTAGCTGGGTACAACAACCATAGCCAGGTAATCCCAGTCCTAGTCAGTGATCGTAAATGTGGGAACCTGGACTTGCCTAAGGTGAGTAGGAACACTGGTCAGAACAGGAAACTCCGCATCCAGAAAGCTAACCACTGCCACATCTTGCCAGAAGCCCATGTCGCCTTCTCACTGCAATCCCTGACAAGGGGGAGGGGGTATGGAGTGGCGTTAGAAATGAAGATCTTAACAGTTTTACACTATTTAAGAAAAAGATACACACACATACACTTATTCTAGGCTTTGTTAGAAAACCTAAGCTTAAATAGGAGAGTTAAAATTTTAAGGGTAAAATGGGGGCTTCCGTTACTAACAATATGGTAACCTAAACAATGTGCTACAAAATATTTACAACTGTTAAGTAAAATATAAAAAATGTACATAATAAAATATAACAAACACCATTTACATGTTTAGCTGAACTTATGGGAAAGAAAGGGAAAGCCACTGAAGCCTAAGCAAGTAGAAACTGAGAGGCTCTTGGGCTTTGGTTGCCCGAGGATCTCGTGTGAAGATTCTCGGGCATCCAAAAATTAAATGACTTTATTATTATTATTAAATTGAAGCAGGACTCACATAACATAAAATTAGCCATTCTGAAGTACACCATTTAGTGACATTTGGTGCATTCACAATGTTGTGCAACCACCTCTAACATGTCCCAGTCTCCATCACCTCAAAACTCTGTATCCATTAAGCAGGCACACCCCAAAGTCCCCTTTAACTCAGCCCTGACAAGCACTAATTTGCTTTCTGTCTCTACAGATGTATCTATTCTGGATATGTCATATAAAAAGTCATGTAATCTACGACCTTTGTGTCTGGCTTCTTTCACTTCAACTTAATGTTTTCAAGGTTTATCCACATTGTAGCATGGTCGGTTCTTCATTTCTTTATAAGGCTGAATAATATGCCATTGTGTGTATATACTGCATTTCATTTATGCATTCAAAATGTTTTGAGAGGGCAGAGGGTATAAGGGGACTACATGGTAATCGAAAAAATATAATAAAGATCAAATTAAAAAATGTTTCGAGCCCTGACTGGTGTAGCTCAGAGGATTTAGCACAGGACTATGAACCAAAGGGTTACCATTTTGATTCCCAGTCAGAGCACAGGCCTGGGTTGCAGGTCAGGTCCCCAGGTGGGGGCGCGTAAGAGGCAACCACACATTAATGTTTCTCTCCCTTTCTTCTTCCCTTCCCCTCTTTCTAAAAATAAATAAAAATCTTTAAAAAAGTGCTTTGAAATGAGACAGAGGTAGTGATTACAACTTGTAAATGTACTTGGTACCACTGATTATACACTTTAAAATGGTTAATTTTGTTATGTGAATTATACCTGAATTTTACTAAAAAGTATTTAATCTTCACAACAACCTAGTGAGTTATGTACTATTATACTCTCCAATTTCAGATGAGGAAACAGACACTAAGAGGTTTTATAGCTTGTCTAATGTCATATACTTTGCAAGTGATAGATCCGAATTTGAACACAGGCAGCCTGGCTCCAGAGTCCATACTCTTAACCACTGCTGTGATTAAAACTTAAAAAAAAAAAAAGAATGATAAAGAAAAACTAGTAAAAAAAAAAAAAAGGTACTAATACAGGGCTTACTTTATGTGTCAAATATTTCTTTCATGGACTAGTCTGAACACCCAGCAGAGCCTGGCATAGCATACGCCCTGAACTTGTTAATGAATAGTGTGACTGTGTGCACCTACAAGTAAACTTAATATCCACCAGAAAATGTGTTCCAAATGCTGAAGGTATATTCAAAGCAAAACTGTTCTGTACAATGTTGACTCACTATATTAGTCTCTTTGTCAAGCAAACACTGATGACTTTTCATAAGTAGCTTGTTACTGGAAGGAAAATATTTATTATATATGAGGGCATGTGAATCTTATGCTAAGCTATATAAGTACATGATTTTTCAGAATTTGAATTAAATTCCCCTTTTCTTAAACAAAGTGTTTTTCACTCTTCAGACTCTATGTTCACTTTCATAAAATTAGAAGGTACAAAAATACCAAGAAGATATAACCACAATGTACAATACAGCTGTGCCACAGAGGCATAAAAACAAGTCCATTGTTTTGAGTCCCACAGAATTCTAATCATCTGAGTGGGAGTTGTACTGCTGACAATAATTAAAATTTAAAAGGATCCATTTCCAAAGGAAAAATCTTCTATTTCACCAAAACAAACATTTTTAGACATTATATTTTACCACCCCCCTCTGGCATTTAACCATTTGGTGTTGGAAAAATAAATGAACTCCTACACTGCACTGGTACCTGGAGCTGGAAAAGCCCTTGGAGATCACCTAGCAGTGGAAGCCCTGTGCATGAGAACTGAGGAGTCTGGGCCAGGGAGGTTGAGGTCTGCCTGAAGCTGGAGTGGCAGAGCCTGAATTAAAATTAAGATCCGTCAGGCTCCTGGTTCTACTGTTCAGTGGTCTACTTCAGTTCTCAGTCTTTTTTCAATGAAGGCATAAATGACTTTTAACCTTCACTGTTTTCTCCCACTTATAAAAGTGCACATGACACAAACACAAATACACAAATCTGGAAAAATCAAACAATAAATACTTAACAGTGATTATACCAGGAGGAAAAAAATTAAGTGTGGCCTCCATTTCCCTCATTATGCATCTCTAATTTTTTTGTAACAATAAGAACGTGTTAGTTTTAGTATGAAGTGGAGAAAAAGCAAGTATTTTTTTTTTAAAAAGACATCAGAATACTAGAGAATAATATAGCCTAGGGATTCTCAAAGTATGGTCTGGAGATCCTTGAAAGTCCCCAAACCCTTTTCAGCAATCTGCAGGATCAAAACTATTTTCATAAGATTGCCATGGCATTACTTGCCTTTTTCTTTCTCATTTTCTCAGTGTGCAGTAAAGTTTTGCAGAGGCTACATGACATGTAATATTGTAAGACCGAATACAGAAGCAGATAAAAGGATCCAGCTACCTTCTATTATGTCAAACATTAGAGAGGTTTACAAAAATATAAAACAATGCCACTCTTCTATTTTTTGGAAAATAAGTTAAAATGTTACATGTTAATATGTAATGGGTTTAATATTTTTAATGACTGTCTTAATGATTTCTCAGTTTTAATTTCTAATTCAATAAATACTGAGTTATAATCACATAAACAAAGCTGTTCAGAGTCCACAATAATTTTTAAGAGGTTCTGATAGCAAAAGGCTTGAGAACTGCTATTATAAACATGTCATTAAATATGAAAAATAGTACATTATTAACACTATTTTACACATCACTTCTAATATACCTTTCAGCTGATGTTATACTAGTATGACACACACTGTTGAAAACATCACACTACCTTTGGGTTGGCAACTGTCCTCTCCCGGAAACTCTTTAAAAGTAACTCCCTAAAGAGTAAGTATAGCCTATAATTGACACATTAAAGAGAATAATTTATTAGAGGCATTTTTTTTTTAAATAACAAGGATACTACATAGCTGATAAAGATCATCTAGCCCTGGCTGGTGTGGCTCAGTGGACTGGGCACCAACCTACAAACTAAAAGGTCACTGGTTCAATTCCTGATCAAGGCACATGCCTGGGTTGTGGGCCAGCTCCCCAGTTGGGGGCATGTGAGAGGCAACCTATTGATGCTTCTCTCCCTCTCTCTCACACTTCTCTACCTCTGAAAAGAAGTAAAATAAAATCTTAAAAAAAAAAAGAACATCTAATAGGATGCTAAAAGGGAAGGCAAGTGCCAAGTCTGAAAGTGAGCTGTACATTATGGAAATTCAGAAGCTGGTATCATTAGAATACAGAGTGTAAAATCAACAGTGGAAATGAAAGCCTCTAGGGGTAAGCAGGGGTCAGATGTCAAAGGCTTCTGCTAATTATATTAAGGAGCATTCTAGTGACCAATTTGAACAGATGCAGGAAGAGGAACTTCAAGGACCACAGGTTTCTGGCTTCAAGAACCAAGATAACAGTGTTGTCATTAATTGAGATGGTAAACACCGCTAAGGGAGCAATTTTGGGGCAAGAGATACTGAATTTGGGTTTGAATTAGCTAAAGTTTAAGTGTCCAAAAACTTCTATTTAAAGATGTCCAGGAGGTGGCCAGATTATCAGTCCGGAGTTCCAGAGATTCTAGGGTAAATATTCAGATTTGAGTCATTAGAGTGCAGCACATTTCCTTACCTTTAGGACAAGAATGATTCCACCATGACGTCAAAGATTCTATTTGTTAGGGATGGTGAGGTGATTATTTTACTAAAGATGTGTGAATGTATATTGTTTCCTTCATTTCCACAGTCAAATTTTCATTCTCAACAATTATGAACACACATTACATGCCAGGGTATTTTGTGTTTATATTTTTTATTTCATGAATCTCTTCTCTTTACTACCTTCTATTTTTCCTTTCTTTGGGTTTATTTTGATATTCTTATCTAACTTCTTGGGATGGATGCTTAACTCATTACTTTTAAGTCTGTCTTATTTTCCAAATTTGATTAAAGGCAATTCATTTTCCTTTAGGTATTTTAGCTGTATCTGAAAAGTTTTTCTTTTCTTTACAACTCAGTAGTTTTTAATACATACACAACCTATGTGGCTATCACAACTTAATTCTAGGACATCTTTATTACCCTGAAAGGAAACCAATACCCATTGGTAGTCACTCCTCCTCCCACACCCTGGGAAACACATTTATTTTCCATTTTGCCTACTCGGAACATTTCATATAAATGAAATCAAATACATGAACTTTTGTGACTGGCTTCTTTCAAAGCTCACCCCTGTTGTAGAATCAGAACTTCATTCTATATCATGGTTGAAAAAATATTCTGCCCTAACAGATGTGGCTCAGTTGGTTGGGCATCGTCACACAAAGAGAAAGGTCCCCAGTTCAATCCCGGGTCAGGGCACAGGCCTGGGTTGCAGGTTCGGTCCCTAGTCGGAGAGCATGAGCAGCAACCAATGGATGTTTCTCTCCCTCTCTTCCCCTCTCTCTACAAATAAATAAAATCTTTTAAAAATATTCTATTGTATAGATACATCACATTTCATTTATCCATTCATCAGTTGAAGGACTTAAGTTGTTTCCACTTTTTGGCTTTGTGAAAAATGCTGCTATGAACATCTGTATCAAAGTTTGAGTATAGATGTTTTCAGTTCTCTGAGTGTAATTGCTGAGGTATATTGGTAACATTTTGAAGAAGAACCAAACTGTTTTCCACAGTGGCTGCACAATTCTATATTCTCCTGAGAAAATACAAGGGTCCCAATTTCTCCATGTCCTTACAATACTTATTATCTGTTCTTTTGATTACAGCCATCCAGTGGGTGTGAAGTGCTATTTCACTGCAGTTTTGATTTGATTTTCCTTGATGACTCATGTTGTCAGGCATCTTTTCATGTATTTACTGGCTACTTGTATACTGTCATTGAATGTATATTCAAAACCTTCATTCAGTTTTTAATTGAGTTATTTGCCTTTCTGTTACTGAGGCTGTGAACATTCTTTATATATTCTGAACACTAGACTTAATCAGATATATATAATTTATAAATATTTTCTTCCACTCTGTTGTCTTCACTTTCTTGAAAGTATCTTTGAAGTACAAAGTTTTTAATTCAGAAGAAGTACATTTACATATTTTTATTTTACTACTTGTGTTTTTGGTGTCATATCTAAGAAACCATTGCCAGCCCTGACTGGCATGGCTCATTTAGTAAGGTGTCATACCGCAAAGCTAAAGGTCACCAGTTTGATTCCCGGCCAGGGCACATGCCTGGGTTGCAGGTTCAATCCCCAGTCGGGGCGCGTATGAGAGGCAACCAATCCATATTTCTCTCTCACATCAATATTTTCCTGTTTCTCCTTCCCTCCCCCTCTCTCTAAAAAAATGAATAAATAAAATCTTAAAAACAAAAAACAAGAAAAAATATTGCCTGACCCAAGGTCCTGGGTGCACATAAATCCTGGCCAGGTGGCTCAGCTGGTTAGAGCATCGTCTCCTACACCAATAGGTTGTGCATTTGATCCTGGGTCAGGGCACATTCCTAGGCTGCAGGTTTGATCCCTGGTCAGGAGCTTATGGGAGACAACCAACTGATGTTTCTCTCTCACATCAGTGTTTCCCTCTTCTTCTCTTTCTAAAAATCAATAAAAACATATTCTCGGGTGAAGATTAAAAAAAGATTGTGACTGAAAATTCCCTTTTATGATTGTTGCTGTTGTCTATATTTTTTAATTACAATGCCTTATTTCTCTGTGAGTTTAGTTGGATTGAGCTGCTCATTTCCCTTAAAATTTTCTTTCTGGGTATTCCTTTAGACCTCATAAAGATAACTACCTCTGGAATGGATACCTGCCAAGCACTCTGGGGCTTCACTGCCCTGCACTCTAAGTTAAATTGCTGGCTTTAAGTTTTCAAATCATGCAAGTAGTGGGAATTTGGGTACAACCTCGTGGTTTAAAAATCTCAGTGATGATCCCTCCAGCTCCCCATTCAGTGCCAACCTTGGAAATAGCTGATTTTCCTGGGGAGAAGTAAGATTATTTCCTATTTATTTTTATAGCATATTCTCCTGGAATTCCAGGTTTATTGGGTGATCCCCTACTAGATATCTTATCTTGGACAGACTGGGCTGTTTCTCACCTTCCCTGTATCCCTGGAAGCTACAATTCTAAAGTTCATGTTTACTTGGTTAAGCAATTTCTGCAGGGCAAAAGCTGCTCTTCTTGCCCCTGGGTCCTGTCTTTACTCATTCTCTAGTCTGAGAGTTCCTTATATTCCTACCACCTTATTAATGTTTTTAAGAAGTCATTTTTAAAAAACATTTTATACAGGTTTTTATTATAAAGGGAAATTTTCAGGAGGTTTGATTAGCTCCTTAGTTAGAAACAGAAATCACATTATAAGTATTTTACAATGTAAACACTAAAATATTAATTAAATTATTTGAGAATGTATTTATCCTTTATTGTTTATTTTATTTCATGGTAAACCTGTATAAAGGCAAGTTGGTAACATATCATATTTTGAATCTATTACCCCATAGATCTAACACTACTCTTCTGTATTCCTTATATATTTAATTATATTTCTAACCCAATCCCCTGCCTCCCAAAAATTTATAAAATTTAACAGAGTTACAAATACTAAACAAAAGCAATTCAAAACAAACATAAAACAGCATCCACTTTACCCAGGATATGAAATGAGGAAAATGACAAAATCGGGGAAGGGAAAACCCCCAGAAATCTGAAATTAATCAGATTTTTTAATCCAATACCTGTTCACAGGGGTATCTGTTCATAGGTATCTGATTAAGAGACACACCAAAGGTGCCCTGTCTGGGTGGCTCAGTTGGTTGGAGCATTGTCCTGTACACGAAAAGTTGCAGGGTAAATCCATGGTTGAGGCACGTATAGGAGGCAGCCTATCAATCAATGTCTGTCTTTCTCTCTTAAATTAGTAAGGACATCCTCGGGTGAGGATTAAAAGAAATTTTTTTAAACACACGAAGGGACATTCAGGGAGTTATCCAAGTAACCTCAAAAGCTTCCTGCCCTGGCTGGTGTGGCTCAATGGATTGAATGCCAGCCTGCAAACCAAAGGGTCACCAGTTTGATTCCCAGTCATGGCACATGCCTGGGTTGAGAGCCCCCAGTAGGGAGCATGCGAGAGGCAACCACACAATGATGTTCCTCTCCTTCCCATCCCCTCTCTCTAAAAATAAATTAAAACCTTAAAAAAAAAAAAAAAGCTTCCAATCAGACAGATCAAAACACAAATACAAACACTGCTCTAGCAAAACACATCTGATTTAAGAGTAAGGCCTTGAATCAGTTTGAGTGGTGGCTAGAAAGATGAAAAAGGGATATCTGCCAGAACAACTATAACAGGGAGAATTAATATTGTTTGCTGACTTACTAAATAGGGAATAAGAGAGAAGAGTCACAAGAATAAAGATACCTCTGACAGAAATAGGAAAGTCAAGGCCCTGCCTGGATAGCTAAGTTGGTTAGAGCATTGTCCCAATACAACAGGGTTGCAGGTTCAATCCCTGGTCAGGGCACATACAAGAACCAACCAGTGACTACCGTATTTTTTCGGACTATAAGACGCCCCCCCCCCCCATTTGGGAGGGAATGGGGGATGTGCCTTATAGTCTGAATGTAGCTTACCTGGCTCACTGGGGTGTGGGGGGAGAGGCTGGAGTGGAGCGGGGTCATAGGTTATTAAATATTTTACCACGTTTTTTTCTTCAAATTTTTTTTCCTGTTTTCTTCCTCTAAAACCTAGGTGCGTCTTACAGTCCTAAAAATACAGTACATAAGTAAGTAGAACAACAAATCAGTGTTTTTCTCTTTCTCTCCCTTCCTCTTTCTCTCTAAAAAAACCAATAAATAAAAATTTAAAAAAATGAGTGTTAAGTACTTAATACCACAGTCAGAATGAATCAGTGAGGTAAGCCTGGTCAAGACCTGGTCCTCTAAACATGTTCAATACAATGGGAATAATAGACAGACACATAAATAGTTTTTAAGTACAAATAATGTTATTTGGGTTAGCCTACCAACCAAGTCACCAAATGTGACCTTCTCCAAAATGCATATTCACCCTCAAGCATGAAAAATAGTTTTAAAAAAAAAACACAAAAACCCGTGCCAGTTCATGTCAATTTCCGAGAGGAATACAAAACTGTCTGAGTCACAGAATCACCACTGAAATCAGTGAACAGCATCTCCTGATGGAGTACATGGCATTACTGGACAGAATAATTATTTTTAAAAGAAAGAAAAACAACGAAAATAAATTTTCAGTGGTAGATCTTAAGCTAATGAAATTCCAAGATTGAAAGCCACTTCTTGTGGTTTTCATGTTCAAAAACGTTATCTACCTAACCGGACTTATTATAACTCTTTCCCCTGATATAACAATCAAGCTAACTCTCATACCTCTACACAGATATATGAGTTAAACAAAAGGCCTAATGGATCAATACATCAAGTGTCTAATGGAAAGAGCATGGGCTTTGGACTAAAACAAACCAAGGGTCAGGTCCCAGCTATAATACATACTGTATAATAAGTAACTGGAAATCTCCATGTCTCAATTTCCTCGTTTTTAATTTTGGGACCAACACCTAACTGTTGATATTGCTGTGAGGAGTGAGAATTAACTAATGGAAAGCACCTAGCATTGTACCAAGCACACAGTTGCCACTCAACAAATGTTGGTTCCTGCATATCCTTTCTAATGCATCTTTTAGCAATAGAACTCAATATTAACTGGGGCCCTAAAATTAGTAATGGTTACTTAAGTTCCTTCCAAAAGAGTAATTGTTATTTAGTAAAACATAAAGAATAACCGCTCTTTCAGAAAGAGCTTCAAGAAAATAGAAGGGTCATCAGTGTAAGCTACTATAAAGAAGATGAATCAAGAATGGACAATGAGTCAATGACTAAACCATTAGGAAGTCAGTGATGGCTTCTAATGAGCAGTTCCAGTGGTCAGAGTAGAATCAGGAAGAGAGGTAGTAAGTACAGAATATTCTTTAAATAAAGTTAACATGGAAGAAAGGGGAATAAGCAGCAGCTAAGAAAGACAGTTTCCAGAACACATTGGTATGGTTTTATGACAAGACAGGTTGAGGGTGTTTGAAGGCGAAAAGGAAGCAAATACTAGAGAAAGATTAAAGCTACAGGAAAGAGGTAAAAATTAATGGAGCAAGCCCTGGCCGGCGTAGCTCAGTGGATTGAGCGCGGGCTGCGAACCAAAGCATCGCAGGTTCGATTCCCAGTCAGGGCACATGCCTGGGTTGCAGGCCACAGCCCCCAGCAACCACACATTGATGTTTCTCTCTCTCTCTCTCTCTCTCTCTTTCTCCCTCCCTTCGCTCTCTAAAAGTAAATAAATAAAATCTTTTAAAAAAAAATTAATGGAGCAAAACCCCCCAAGATAACTGGGATGGGGTGATAGAGTAGGATCTGGATCAAAAGTAGCAGATGCATACATCTCAGTTTTTCTGAGACAAGCAGAATGTAGGGAAATTTGTATACATATAATTGTACTTGATTCTATAATAAGAAAAAACAGAAAAGTGAGAAAGCTCATCTCATGTAGCCTCTATTTTATCTAGAAAGTAAAAGGTGAGCTGTGCTGTAAGTGAAGGGAGTGGGTGGAGTTGGCCAGATGAGATGAGAGAAAACTTCAATTCCATTGGACTTCTAAAACTGGGTACAAGTACTGTGTTTGCAAGACTATACCAGAAAAAGAAATGAATAGTATGGCCTAACTATACTATTTCAGGCACTGTGCTAGGTGCTCTACAAGTGTTACCACATTTACTTCTCAGGAGAACCCAGTAAATGAAGTGTTACGGTATCTGTTTTATAAAAAGTTAGAAAAATAAGCCCTGGCTGGCGTAGCTCAGTGGATTGAGCGCGGGCTGTGAACCAAAGCATCACAGGTTCGATTCCCAGTCAGGGCACACATGCCTCGGTTGCAGGCCATGGACCCCAGCAACCACACATTGATGTTTCTCTCTCTCTTTCTTCCTCCCTTCCCTCTCTAAAAATAAATAAATAAAATATTTAAAAAAAGTTAGAAAAATAATTACAATAAAGATTGCAATACTAGACTTAGCATGGTGAACAAACAATACAATAAACATACAGATAATATAAGATTGTACACTCAAAACCTATATAATTATTAACCAATGTAACCCCAATACATTCAATAAAAAATAAATAAAAGCTAAAAAACAAAACAATTGCATAAAACCCGTAAGATTGATTTTTGAAGTTTTGTTAGTGATATGATATAGTAGATATCTAATATTTTGGGCCATACAGCATCACTCCCTCTTCCTAAGTGTGCGCTGATTACTTCTTCCCACTGCATACAAACTTGGTAGGATGTTAAATCCAGGTGCCCACCTTCCACCTCTTACAGTCAAGGGGTGAACACCTGATCATGAACATAGCTGATAGGTGCTCTCCCTAGACTTTGAATTTTGACTAATAAAATCTCTTTTACTAATAAAATCTACAATTAAATCTACCTTTCAAAGCTAATTTAATGAGAACCCCAAATTTATAATTATAAATCTAATTATATTCAAAGTTTTGAGAATTATTTACATATTAGACCATTAATATATAATAGTTATCAATTAAAAATATACCAATTACCCTAAACAATACAATTCTGGTTTTCAAACACTTGAGATTGTCTGCAATTATCCCATGGTGTGCCATAAGACTCAAAATCATTCATTCGTTTATTTTAATTTTTAAAATGTGTGTGTATCCATAATACCATACTTGCTCTGAGTTTTGAGTACAGAACTTAGAAAGAAGTGAAAAAACAAACATGAAACTTCACCTCAAAAAGGTTGTAAGTCAACATCTTAAACAATGATCCAACAATCCTTTGGGGAGAAGAAGCAACTACTCCAGGCAGCCTTGGAGTTTATACCAAAGTCACATAGTTGGGGAGGGGCACAGCCAAGATTACAACCCAGGCTGCCTGGCCCAAGTGGTCTTAACCACTATGCTAAGCTGACTCTCTATCAACTCAAAGCTCCAGTTAAACATCATGCTCAGAACATTTAAGTCACATGAGCTATCACCACAATAATATACCATTAAAAGCAATGCCACCCTGACTGGTGGATTGAGTGCTGACCTGTGTATCAAAGGGTCTCTGGTTCTATTCCCAGTCAGGGCACATGCCTGAGTTGCAGGCCAGGTCCCCAGCTGGTGTGAGAGAGGCAACCAGTTGATGTTTCTCTCACACACTGACGTTTCTCGCCCCCTCTCTCCCCCATCCCTTTCCCTTTCTCTAAAAAAAAAAAGGAAAAAAAAAGTAAAAGCATGCCAATTTTCTTATCAACTATAGTGACATGTTTTGTGGTGAAAATTTTTCCTTTTGGTAGCAACCAGAAAAAATAGGGCACATATTATGTGATTTAACCTTTCTTAATACAGAGGTTTGCAAAGAGTTGAGAACTGCTCTAGAGCACGACAGTTAAAAAAAATTAACAAAACACAATGCAAATTCTCACTCAGATTATATGCTAGAAACAGTACTGCCCCAAGGGGAAGCCAGAGGAAAAAATTTTTCTTACAAGTCTATCTATTGGATACTCTCTGAGTTTATGGGAGAAGAAAAACCATAACAAATTCATGGTGTGTAATTTTAAGCAGAACTTTTAACAAGAGAAAAATAGGCAATAAAAAGAGGAAAAAATGGAAATGTCTTTGTAGGTTAGGTAGAAATATATCATCTCTCTCCACAGGCACTCTCTATAGCAAGGGTCAGAAAACTATGGTCTAAGGACCGAGTCTAATCCACTGCCTGGTTCTGTAAATAGGATTTTATTGGAGCACAGCTCTGCCCCTTTATTTACTTACTGTCAGTGGCTGCTCTCACACTATCATGACAATGTTGAGTGGTCGCACTACAGACTTTATACAAAGTCTGAAATATTTACCACCTGCCTCTTTACAGAAAGGCTGCCAACCATTCTTTTATTTCTTTTGTAACACTTAACACTATCTAAAATTATTTTATTTTGTCCATCAACGACTGTCTGACTTCCCCACTGGAATGCAAACTTCACGAAGGAAAACACTTTGTTCTCCCCGCTACCTCTAGCACCTAGAACTGTGCATGGCACATAGAAAGCACTCAATAAGTGTTCAATAAACGGCATTTATTGAAAGACAAAAGGAGAGCAAATATTTCTCAGTTTCTCTTGGATGTACCCCAACTATTCACCCTACCATTCCATCAAAATTGGTCTTCTCATGTCACGATTGGATTTTTCTTGTTGATACACATGTTGACAAATTCAATGGTTAAGTCTTAGTCCTCATCTTATTTGACCCATCAGTAGTGTCTGACCCAGTCGGTCTATATTCTTCTCCATGTGACTTTCTGAACACCACATTCTCTTAGTTTTCCTCCTACCCTACCAGCCTTTCTTTAGTTTCCTTTGTTGGTGCTATCTCATTTTCCTAACCTCTTAATGTTGGTGCTCTGGGGCTCAGTCTCCGAGATTTTCCTCTCAGGTCACACTCATTTTCTTGGTGAAATCATCAAGTCTCATCACTACACTCAGGCATGTAAGTGTAGGTAGTCCAGCCCCGACTGGTGTGGCTCAGTGGACTGAACACCAGCCTATGAACCAAGGGGTCACTGGTTCAATTCCCAGTCGGGGCACATGCCTGGGGTTGCAGGCTAGATGCCCAGCTGGGGGCGTGTGAAAGGCAACTGCATATTGATGTTTCTCTCCCCCTCTTTCTTCCTCCCTCTAAAAATAAACAAATTTTTAAAATGTAAATAGTCCAAAACCAAACTCATTTCCCTTCAAAACCTTCTCCTCACAGCCTTCACCCCCTCAGTAAATGGGAACACCATCCTTCCAGTTTCTGAAGGCAAAAACTACTGGGAGTCAACCAACCTTCATTCTGTTACACCCCATATCCAATCCACCATCAGACTGTGGTGGCTCTCTCTTATAAATATATTCCAAGTTGACGATCACTTTTCACAACCTCCACTGTTACCATCCTGGTCCAAGCCATCATCATCTCTTGCCTGACAGCTTCCCTGCTTCCACCCTTGCAGCCAGGGCGATCATGTTTAAAATACAACCCATCAATTATGTTTAAAATGTGAATCGGCAAGTTGCTGCACGCTCTGAACCTCCACTCGCTAGCTAGCTCTCTTTCCTCCTCCGAGTGAGAGTCTCCCAGATGTGGCCCCCTGAAGCCCGTTGGCCTCTCTGTTCCCTCCCCTTCGGGAACACGGGCCTCCACGCCATCCTACAGCATGCCACGCAAGCTTCCAACTCAGCGTCTTTACACTGGCAGAAAGGCTCTTTCGGTTTAATGAACAACCCGAGACTACTGAATCAGGCACTGCCACGAACAACTGTGCCAACGAATTCTCCTAGCAACCCTGCAAGGTAAGTACCAATGACCCCAGTTCACACACTGGGGACGTGAAGTTTACAGACCCCTATCTACCAACTAACGGGGCTGGGGTTCGGGCTTGACCAGCCTTCCCAGAACATGAGCTCTCCGTGGGTTTGGGAGGCTAAAGGGGGGGGGCCCGTGACGCTCCTCGGAAGCGACACTGATTCCAGCCGCCACAGGTGCACGCTGACAGCCGGGAGGGATGAGAAAGGCGGTCAGAGAAACGGTGAGGACCAGAAGGGGAAGTCACCCGCGTCCAGAGGGGAAAGTCTGCAGGAAAAGGGACGGGTGTCAAATGGACGTGAGACACCCACAAACCCGAGAAGCCAGCACACACCTCAGAGTAAATCATGCCTACAGCAGACGGCAGCTCTGAGCCTGACTTCAGAACAATGTCTTTCCCACCGATAACACTGGCCAAAGCTAAGCCTGTTGGGCAGGCACTTCCACAGGCCCCAGCAACGGTGTGGCAGCAAGCTGCAAGGAAGCATCTGACACCTAAGTTTTCGTCCGGCCCAGGCACGACGAAGCTTGTGTGTGCGGTGGGGTGGGGAAGGGGAAGGGTGGCCTTTCATTTTCAGAAGGCCCCCCCCCCCCAGCCATTACCTTCTGCCCCACTCCCCGCGGGCAAGCGGACCGCCACTGTCCACACCCCAGAGTCTCCAGAAGCCCGGAGCGGCAGCCAGGGGCGGAGGAGTGTTGGCCCTCACTCCGAATTTTTCCAGCAACTTCTAAGCACTCTTCCTTTCCGCCTCACAGGCACGAAAGGACATCCTATACCCTGACCCTCACGTTCTCCCTCTCATCCCCATCCCCTGCCTAGACCTATCCTAAAAAGCGACCCCTGAGAAACCCCACATCCCGCAGCGGTCCGGGCGTGAAGACCCCGCCTCACCACGGCCCCGGCAACAGCGTGGACCAAGCTTTCGTAGGACAGCACGGAAGTCATCGCCGCGGTTCCCCTCAGAATCAGCTACACTCTTCCCGCAGGAGCCGCGGGCAGACCTGTGAGAAGAGCCAGAATCCCAGGCGAAGCGTCACGAGTTCCACCCTCTCAAGGCCACCTCCTCCCGAACAACCACTTCCGGGTCGTAGGGCACCCAGTCTCCCAGGCAGACGCTGGCAAGGCGGGAAGGCAAAAAGGCGGGCCTGGAAACACCCCCTCGGCTCCGATTGGCTCCCGGGGTCCGCGCGGGGGCGGGGCGGCGCAAGCGTTCTGGCTCCACCCCGCGGAGCGGCGGGGCAGCCCCCTGAGTTCCCCAAACCCGCCCGTCGTGCTTCACACGCACTCACAGAACAGTAGGCACCCCGGAGAGCCTAGACGGCTTCCTTTCTCTCCCCCTCCCTCCATAATACAAGCTGAGACTGTCAAAGTGGGGGAACTCATCTTTCTGTCTCTCTGGGACTTGGCCGGTGTTTTCTCTTACTAGAACTGTTTTTTAAAAAATTGATTTTGAGAACATTTTGAAGACACATTTAATTTATACATTCATTGGTTATTTTTTGTATGTGCCCTGACCAAGGATGGCACCTGCAAAGGTGGTGTATCAGGTGGTCCTCTAATAAACTGAGCTACAGGCTCAGGGCTCTCAATAGTTACTTTTAAAGTTACATTTTGGCCAAGAGGAAATAAAATGTGGGTTGGTCAGGGTTCCCCCCTCTGAAAAACCCCGAGGTGTGGTGGGAAGAGAACTTAAGCTTCAAGAAGTCAAAATAATCAGGTACAGGTGGGAGCATTCTCTAACCTCTAGGTTTCCTACTTTGTGAAATGAGTGTTAATAGGGCTAAACAACTTGACTTTGTGTGAGGATTACAGAAGCTAATTTGTGCAGCTGCGCTTTACAGAATACCTAACATTCCCCTGCTCACATTACCAAGAACCCACCTACACAGAACTGGAGAACGCATTTCTACACTAAGTTATACGGTGAGACAACGTTTCAGGACTCCCATTTCACTTCTTCACCAGGGTACCAAAGTCAGGAGTCCCTATTCCAGTTTGTAGTGCCGTCGCTGACCACTGAACGCTTACTACAATGCCAGGGTCAGTACTTTACGCCCCGTATCACGTTTGCTCCTCAGGAGAAGGCCTTAATTTACCTCGGCATGTTTTCATAAATTTTCAGAAAATATTTTACCATTAGTTAATCTCTTTCCACTTAAGCTCCCCTTCATTTAGGGTGGTACTACAGCGACAGTGACCACAAGCTAAGTGAAAGATTAGTTGGGAAAACAAGTAGTTGGATTTAGTGGTATCTACTTGTATGGTCAAGCTGCTGATAGACACCCTACTGGAAGAGCGGCTTCCAGGAATAACCCCAGCACTCCCTTGGGTCATGACATCAAGGCACAGATCCGAAAGGCCAAAGACGACAGAATTCTGGCACCACGACAGAATTCTAGCACCGCAACAGAAACAAGCTGGTCCGTTGAGAAAGTTGAGCAGAAGGCAAGTTCTAATTGATTCCTAATCAAACTGGGAGCTCTCATGAAGAACACAGGGTGGGGCAAAAGTAGTTTACAGTCGTTCCTATGGGAAATAATACAATGAAAAATACATGCTTTCATATATGCAAAATGTAAACCTATTTTTATCCCACCCTGTATACTGCAATATAGATACCCATTTATACACACTTTTTGAGCACTTTCCTTTTATGATGGTAATTGAATGAGTTTTCCCAAATTCCCATTTGTAGGGCATGAACCTAGCAGATAGCAGGCCCAGCTATTAAAAAATAATTTGATCAAGATGGAATTGTCTCCTACTGAAAGCACTATAAAATCCTAAGAGTATGCAATGTAGCAATTACATAGGCACCACATACTAAATGAAACTTTCTGGTTGTGGTATAGGCACATCAGTTATTAAATGGAACTTTGTGCAATAGTTGTATTTCCAATTTTTAGAAATCATTTTTGTTTTAAACATTTCTACATCTAATTTAGTATTCACAATTACATATTTTCCTTAGAGGGCTCCCTAAATTATAGCAACATTAAGAAATTCAGCATCATTCTGTTTATAGAACATTATGAATTTACATGAGAGCATCAGCACTAGACAAAAGGTCTCAACTGAATTGCCAAGATATTTAAAGTTTTCCAACTTGATATGCCATACTCAGTTTAAATTTATCCTTTTTAAAGTTTTACAGCTACTGTTAACTGTACTTGTTGTTTATTTACTTTAGGAAATCTTCCCTACACTCATAAGTACACTACATTGGTTCACATTGATACAGATCAAATTTTAAAAAATTACTGCACCATATTTTTTAAAACTGATTTTCTTGTCCCTGTTATTGGGTTTGCCACAAGTGGACGAAGTACTTCAATTGTTATGTCCCTAACAGGAACGCACCTTCTAGATGTGCACATCAGCACACCCCATGACTTGATATTCCTTTTCAAGTGTACATTTTAGTTTTGAATTTCTCAAAGCAATGAACAATTTTGCAAGAAGGAACCTCAAACAGAGAGGGGCAGAAGAGCATAGAATTTAAGACTTTGAAACCATAAGCTTGGTGAAAATGTCAGTTCCACAACAAAAAATCAGGGGTGTTATCCTAGGCAATTTGAGTGTTTCAGTTTCTTCAAAGGAATGAATACTTACCTTCTGGTCATCAGAAAGTGAGTCAATACTTGAAACTGATTACAAAGTGTTTGGCACAAAGACTGCTTACTTGATATATGTGCCTGCTTGGGTGCATTAATTTCAGCTATGATCAAATCTCTGCAGTTGTTTCTCCCTATAGCCCATTAGGTCAGTATTTCCCAGTGTGGAAGACCTAGATGTTACCCCAAATCTTTTCTCTACTTTTTTCTGTGGTAATGTAATTCTTTTGTTGGGCATGTGACCATACCACCATGGACTATTATAATATGGTCTCAAGACCAAGAATCAGCTGGCCAACAGGATGAGAATAAAACACTAACTCCATGTATTAGCCTCAGTGTTACAGCATCTGCTCCCCTAGAGCCCTCTCATGTTTCCTCAGGATAAAAGATAGGCACCAGAGCAAGCACCTATGGGCCCAGAAATGGAATCTATCAGAATACAGTGGAACTGCTCACCTCTGAACTGCTACCTGAAAAGAAATTAAAACTGTTTTACTTAACTTAGGCCAGCAATTTTCAACTGATCTGCCTCAAGAATTTTTAAAACATGCAATACATGACTAATTATTCAGGGGCACTGACCTCTTTTCCCCTAGATTGTCAAATAAAAAAATAACAGTCAATACAACAGCTGTCCAGTATGAATGCCCTGCCTTGAACCATAAATATATATGTCATATAATAGAGTTGCATCTTATTGGTTAATTCTTGGTACCAGAAATTCTTACATACAAGTTTAGGCACCTGATTTTTTAAAAAGTCAGTTTGGAGCAAAAAGGGTCAGTAACTACTATTATTTTTTGTAAATCAATAAAATTAATCTAAAGCCTACTATGCCCAATCACTTAAGATTAGTGCTAGAGACAAAAGAAATAGAACATGTGCTGGGTAAAATAAGGTGGGTGGGGAGTCAATATCCAGTTTAAAACCATAGTTTATTTTAATGTAGCTAGAAATATCTAGTAACTATATATTTTTAAGCAGAAAAAAACTCCTTCACTCTTCCATCTTATAGCATTATTAGCACAAAAAAAGAACATTTTGTTTATAAATGATACTTTCTATGAAAATGAAAGCATTTTTTCATTTGTGGAACTTAAAAGTCTAAAAGCACAGAACACATTTTTCAGAAGACCAATTTTACTTTTACCCATTTATGGTAGTATTTGCAATGTTAAAATGTACTTAGATAATGTATAGTTAAGCAAATCAAATCAAATAAGGAATTCAAAAGTAACTGGTCTTGAGTTACTCACAGTGTACATTAGAAATTATGAGAGAGAACACACATTAACAAAAGGAACACTGGCAAGCTCAAACGCTAGGTTATATGCTGAGTATTTTAAAGGTTTAAAAAATCATGCTTAATTAGCATACAGTTTTTTTCTCACTTTTATATAACAGATGCATTTCTATCTGCTTGTGTACAGCAAAGGGTCAGAATCTGAAAATCAACTTATGACTTCAGATATGTGCTATTTCAAAAATGTATTCCATAAAATTTACTTCACTGCTCCTAGCACTGATTCTTCAAATAAGCAAGTACAGAGGGCCTCATCCCTGAAAACTGCTTTCAGGTAGAAACCTCAAAATTCTTGGTACAATGCCGGGACGTAGTCTTATGTAACACAGGAATTGAATATAAAACAAAAAATGTATCATTTTCTTTATGCCGGAGAGGGAAGGAGAGGTGGAAATATGGTTGCAGTATTTAAGAGCTGAAAAGAACAATGACTGTTTCACAAAACCAACATTACAATGAAGAACCACCATGGATCTCATCAATTTTATAATTCATGCTTGATCGAAAACTTAGGTTCCCTTCTACATATCTCAATTCAAACCTCGTACTCTCTCCAAATACAAACTCTATTGGTATTTCCTAAATAGACGACCAAACATCAAAGGAAATCACTCCTTTCAACATCTTTTGATATGGTAAAATTTCCCTGGAAGTAGAAATCTAGTATTTAAATATGAAATCTCTTAGCCAAGTAGAAAACTACAGCTGTTATGGGTATTACCCTACATAGTCATTATATGCATTATACATCAAACCCAGCATTAAATATGCTTGCACAATTATACTGTGAATGAGAGCAGTGATGATGCCAGTGAAATCGGAATATCTTTAGGCCAAAGAGTAAGGGCGGGAAACGTAAAAACAAGTAGAAAGCTGACAAAGAGTTGGGTATTTTCTGACCAGAAAAAGTAATTTTAAACATAGATGTATAAAAAGAAAAGTATTTCCTTATTTCCCCTTTGTGGAAATAATATGAAACATTTATTACTTATTTTATGTATCAGACAAGAACAGAGCTAAGTAATACGACTCTACTGCAGCATTGTAAAAATCACCCCTTCACCACAGTGTAAGATTTAAATGCATCTGCAACAAGGGTACGTGTTATTTAAAATGTAGTAAGACTGCTGCTGCCCTATCAGGTACTTCCAGTCCCTACCCAGGTCCTACTGCAATACTGGTGGTCCCAGTAGTTTTATTGAAATAAATCATTTTTTAAAAAATAAAGCATTTAAAAAGAGAAATTAAAATGCCTCAGTAACTATAATATTCAACTCAAACTACCTATTTAAATGTTCTGTTTACCACCCACGAATAAATCTTTATTTCACTCAAACTGGGCAGTACATCTTCCATAGTGAAGTATCTTTTGCCCAATTAAAAGGAAAACACCAAAATGATTAGTAAAGAAAAGCGTAGGGTTTAACATACCCTTTTAATTTGTTTTTAAATATTTTTAAGATTTAAAAGTGTTTAAACTTTGTAATTCCTAGTAGGAAAACATTATCTGAAAGAATACCATAATGGCAAAACCACTGTCACATGTTACAGCTGCATGTGGGGCAGAGGGGTAGGGATTCTCTTCAAAGCACCCCAGCTTTCTTCACGAGAAGGTCAGAGGTACACTGGTTTGCATTATTGCGACATCCATTGAGTGATCCAAGTTCCTTTTCCTTCAGCAAGGGCTGTATCTGTCAGAAGGGTATTACGCTTGACCTCCAAATTTGGCTGACAATTTACTGATTAGATTCATAACCTTTGGGTTGCTCTGATATTTTGACATATTTGCCGGGTTCTGAGCCACATCTTGGAAGGCCACCATAACTTCTGGATCCTGCAAAGAAAGGTGTGGGTTTTTGTTGTTTTTTAAGTATTTAAAAATTCTATGGGTCAACAAGTTTGTTATCTTAAATCCTACAATTTGGTCAGGGACAAGTTATTTGGGGTTTGGACAAGTCCTTGAAGTGTAAATGTTACTAATGAGCACTTCAAAGTCGAACTCAATTACATCACTTTAGCTAATGGAAAAAAAAACCCCACAACATATAATTTTGATTCAAAGAAGAACACAAATGGAGCCCTAGCTGGTGTGGCTCGGTGGATTAAGCACTGGCCTGCGAACCAAAGGTCACCAGTTCAATACCCAGTTTAGGCACATGCCTGGGTTGCAGGCCAGGAACCCAGGTTTCTTTCACATGTCAGTATTTCTCTGCTAGTCTTTCTCCCTTCCTTCCACTCTCTCTGAAAATAAATAAAATCTAAAAAAAAGAAAAACACAACTGGATGTAATTACTACCCATTACAAAGAATTTCCTGTAAAACTAATTTTTATTTTTTAATATTTTTTTTAAAAGATTTTATTTATTTATTTTTAGAGAGAGGGGAGGAGAGGAAGAAAAATACCAATGTATGGTTGACTCTCACGTGGCCCCCACTGGGGACCTGGCCTGCAACCCAGGCATGAGCCCTGACTGGGAATCCAACCCGTGATCCCTTGGGTTAGCAGCCTGTGCTCAATCCACTGAGCTACACTAGTCAGGGCTTATAAACCCATTTTTAGAAACTTAAGCTACTCTCCTGGTTGGTGTGGCCCAGTTGATTGGAGCTTTGTCCTGTAAACCAAAAGGTTACCGGTATGATTGCTGGTAAGAGTACATGCCTAGGATGCAGTTGAGGTGCTTATGGAAGCAACCTATAGATGTTTCTCTTACACAGATGTTTCTTTCCCTTTCTCTCTCCTCTCTAAAATCAGTGTGTCCTCAGGTGAGGATAAAAAAAAAAAAAAAGATAAAAAAATATTAAAAAAAAAATAACAACACCTTAAGCTACCCATTCTGAAAGAAAATCAATGTTAAAAGTGAATGGTTAGTTATTTGGTAATTCAGATAAAAAAAATCTGGCTAACAGAGTAACCTCTGTCTCCACACAGAATTATGAAAGGAATGCCTTAGTGATATAAAGTTCCACAATGTTTTTCTGTCTTACCTGCATGGCTGCAAGAACCTCTGGATCACTGAGAATTTCATTGAGCCCAGGCATTCCTGCCATCCCAGGCATTCCTCCAGGAAAATTACCAGGCATTCCCCCAGGAAAGCCACCTACAAAAAATAAACGGAAACAACAACTGTACAGATGCCAGCCAAATTCTTAAGCAATCTAATAGTACACTATTTCTACTGTGGACGAAAAAGTGGTTTTATGAAAGTAACTTCACAGGGTGATCCAATCCTAAATTCCTAACAGGGCAGGTCATAATGGGTAGTTAGGCCTGATGCATATAAGGCACACAACTTCTTTACCTTAAGGTTTACCTTAAGCCAGTCCTGTCCACTGATTTTTGTCAATCTAACACACCTTTGAAGCAGCAACCACCCTCAAGAGAGCACATAATTCTGTAATCCAATCCCCACCTTGCTTTCTACCAACTTCATGTACTGTTCTTTACTTTCCCTCCCTAATTTAAAATGCATAAAAGAAACTGCAAAACTGTCATTATCTGGAGTATTTGAGACCTTGCTTCCCAGCAACTGTCATTAGTTTTGGCTCAAATAAACTCAAAAAATTCTCTACAGGATTGGATGTTTCTTATGTTCACACTACTGCTTAAAATAACAGACAGGCATAAAGAAAAAGGATGCTAATAAACACAGACCAGAACATTCTAACTAGATGTAACAAGATACAATTTTTTACCTTCATATTACATCTTAAAAATAAGGCTGTAAATCAGACTTTGCTACCTCCAGATTCATTTATTTCCCTAGCAATACAATTTAAAAAAAAGAAAGAAAAGAAAACTAATCTTACTTTAAAATAAAAAGAAAGCTTAGTTCCTTGGAATCACAAAATTTCTTTAGTATTTTTTTGTTTCACTTTAAACTCGTAAGAGTTTCGCTGTTCTTTCAAACAAACAAACAAAAAAAAAACCAAGAAACACCCCAAAACCAAAGCAGTTATGCCTTCAAGGACCACACTGAATGCTTGTCATAAAAAGCTATGGACTTTTATCTCCACACCAGACAGAATCAAAATTTCTGAAAGTAAAACCGAAAATCTGCATTTTTAACAAGCACGGCTGGTGTTTCTTCTTTGCTAGAACAATGCTCTAGCAAAAAGGATTTAATTCTCCCAGAATGTTTTTAGATATGCCCAAATTATTTTCTACTCATTTTTTTAAAAAATTATCTTTACATCTACTGAAGTATCCCAAAATAACCATTCTACCACTACAGGGGCATCTTCAAGGGAAATACAAGTGACATTAATGTACTCTACACATCAAGGGTAACTGTAATAAAGCCATCAGAAAGCAAAAACATGGATTACAAAGTCATTATCACCTGCCTCAATAATTTAAACATACCCATAAATAACAAACAACCACAGATAAAAAAAAAAGATCTAAGGGGTCTAAAAACTTGTAGTTTCTCTTGCTGATCCTACTGAGAAACTAGTTTCTACCCATAAAAAAATTACTGGCCTTACACAGGAATAGTTAACCAGTCTGCTTGTAAAATCTAGGTAATAACAACTACATAACAAAAATCTAGCCTACATTAGTGGTTGTTTTCTACAACAAGGTACCTGACATAAAATTGTATTTTAAACAGGAAGTAAGCTATGAGCTAAAATTTCCTTGTCTTTTCTTCAAACTACAAGTCACCCCCAATGTGTTTTTTTTAGTTGCTTTGCACATGATCTTTCAGAATATTGGCTACCTTTTTTAGTCAGTGGCATAAAAGCACAAGTGGTGTGTAGCTGCCTCTATAAACACTTCTTGAGGGAAAGCTGGTTACTATTAAACAGCTGATTCTCTATTAGAATCATGAACTTTAAAAAAATCTCTGCTTGTTTTTTATATAAATTTCATATGGCCTTATACAGAAAGTACTTATTCATTCTGAGTGCCTTTTAAACTGCTCTTCTACCTGCGTTATGTAGGACTGTGGTATCATGCAAGGCTTTGCCTCACTAATAATTTCTGATCACTTGACATTTACAAAAGAAAAGTGTGTATTATTTTACACTGAACTTAAATTTTGTGCTTAATAATTAATTACATACAGTTGCTTTTACCTACTATCTCCTGAATACCAATGAACAAAATTCCATTATAGCTATTTAGAAATACTTGGAATCCATCATAATCAATTGTTATACTCTTTTAAAATAAAGGTACAATGCTTGGGCCCCAATAAATGTCAGCTATTTTTAAAAACAATACTGCTCAAAGTGTGGGAAAAATGATATACTCCACTTCTACTAACATAAAATTTTTATTAGAATGAAACTTTCTAGAACTAATGTTCTAAAGATTCTTCAGTATCCTAGAGACTAATGGTACTAAATATAATAGACATACAGAGCACCCAGATCAGAATATTCTCCAGTTATTCACAATACTAACAGGTTCACTTTTTCCTTAAAAATACCTGGAAAAGAGCCACACTGAGCTCCCGATTGTCGTCTGGCTTCCTCTTCCTGTAACAGGAAAAAGAAGAAACAAATTATGTACGAGGGAGGAAAAGAGTCCTGCTATCTGCCTCTACCCTATCCATGCAAAAATCACAAAAAATACTCTAAAATAAGAGAGTTATATAGGACTTAGAGAATAACAAATTTCAAATGGAAATATGGACTAAAGGATATACCCCATCTCAAACTCCCCAAAGTGTCCAATTACATTCTCAATAAACATTACTTCCAATAAAGATTCCAAGTAGTGTTTTTCATTTCTACTTGGCGGGGAGGGGGAACCCTGGAAAGTAATTTACAATACTGGTTATGTCTGTCCATGCTTATAAAACCTAAATTCTTACCGTTTTAAATTACAAAAATTACAAAAGCATATGGTTATGTTACTAAAACTACCATGACTTTTGTTTCCCGGGTCCATGTTTTCCACATTCGCCCTACGTAACTCAACAACAAACACAACTAGAGATTTACTGGCTCTGGCTGCTTTCCTAAACACAAAGTGAACGTAAATTTTTCTCATAACCAGTTATAAAGTCACTAAGGAGATACATAAAGATAAAAACTACTTTGAAAGATTATATACCATAATCCCCCAAATTAAGCATGATACTTAAAACTACAGTGTGATATTATATAACGGTAATACAGCTTTACGCCCTTCTGTTCGATGTTAAACATAAACAGATGACAACTAATACACTAATGCAAAAGGATAATATAGAAAAAACTAGGAGAAACCTTAAGAACAGCAACAACAATATTGTATATAAATTACGGATAATTTTTCTTTTTCTTAAATTTCATATAATACAACTTTATAACTAAATAAATAGCTAGAGAGGAATTTTAAATAGCTATGACTAAACTACTGGAATGATGAAATCACAAAATTTAACACACCAGGGCAAGCACCTTTAAGAAAACATAATTATTGCCAAGTTTTTATTAGTTGACAGGGAAAAATCTGACTTTAGGATAAAACAAGATTATAAAGTGGTGAAATATATAAACTCAGTTAAGAATTTAAAGATTTAGTTTCCAGTCAAAATGCAGGCACAGGTAGACACGCCTTGCCTCACTGTACAACCATAAGAAGGAACACTACTGCCTTGCCTTCCATGGCTCAATGGATTGAGCACAGACCTGCGAACCAAAGGGTTACCAGTTCGATTCCCAGTCAGGGCACATGCCTGGGTTGCTGGCCAGGCCCTAAGTGGGGTGTGCATGAGAGGCAACCACACATTGATGTTTCTCTCTCTACCTCTTGTTCTCCCTCACCTTCCCTCTCTCTAAAAATAAATAAAGCCTAAGAAAATAATGATTAAAAAGAAGAACAATGAAAAAACAAAACAAAACAAAAAACAAAACAAACAAAAAAACCCAGAAGAAACCAAAAGTGAAGGAAAGGAAGCCAGGATTCAAATCAATGATTTGGAACTTAAGAAAGAAAAAAACATTCAATCAGAACAAAAGAATTTTAAAAAATGAGAGTTTAAGACTCTGACACATCTACAGAAAGGCCAACATCCGATCATACTGGTGCCAGAAGGAGGAGAGGAAGAGCAAGAAACTGAAAACTTATTTGAGAAAAATAATGGAAGAAAATTTCCCTGATTTGGCAAAGGAAACAGACATGGAAGCACAGAGTCTCCCAAACAAGTTGGATTCAAAGAGGTCCACACCAAGACACATCATAATTAAAATGCCAAAGGTTAAAGACAAAGAGAATCTTAAAGGTAGCAAGAGAAAGGCAGAGTTACCTACAAAGAAGTTCCCATAAAAGACTATCAACTGATTTCTCAGAAGGAACAAGAAGGGACTGGCAGGAACTATACAAAATAATGAAAAGCAAGGACCTATAACCAAGATTACTCTACCCAGCAGAGCTATTACTTAGAATCATTCTATAAAACTGGAGGCAGCATTAAACAAGAACTTGGAATTAGAGTAATACCCTAAAAGCTCTAGCCTACTGTATTTTTCCCTTTAATGGCTTAACTATAGAAACCTTACCCTCTGGGCTCTCTCATGCTCTTCCCGAGCCTTCTTCACTCTTTCCATTCTTTCTTTGATCTCTCGCTCTTCGCGTTTCCGCTCATACTTCCTCCGATGTTCTGCAATTTTCTGGGCCTAGAAAAAAAGAGCCAAAGAAAAACGTTCTGAAAACTGAATAAAGCCAACACGCATCTACGGTTCTGTTAAAGGATTACTTTTCTTTGTGCAGAGGTGTTTAAGACATAGTTCTGAATAATGACAGATTTATCTGATAGAAAAAGACCTGATGTAACTCAAGCTTTAACAAGTCCACTGTGAAAGAGAAGAATGAGGCTAGGATTTGAAGTCAGAAATGTTATAAATTTCAAACAATTAACTGGGGCAAGGAAGGCAATTAAGTTTCAAATTGCACAATTCTTATCTGATACCTGCCATAGGAAGGCAGAATCTGGAACCACATGTACCAGCTATTTGCCAGTCTAACCATACTTACTTTCCTCGTCCATAAAATGAGGGGGATGGGAGGGGAAACATGAGTCTATAGAAATGCTATAAGAATTAAGAGAAAATAGCCCTGGCTGGCGTAGCTCAGTGAATTGAGCGCAGGCTGCGAACCAAAGCATCGTAGGTTCGATTCCCAGTAAGGGCATATGCCTGGGTTGCAGGCCACGGCCCCCAGCAACGGCACATTGGTGTTTCTCTCTCTCCCTCTTTCTCCCTCCCTTCCCTCTCTGGAAATAAATGAATAAAATCTTAAAAAAAAAAAATTAAGAGAAAATGTATGTACCAGGCTCTAGTAGTACATCACCCATGGCAAATACATGGAATCTATTATTTACTTAAAGAATAAAGTAAATGTGATTCATATTCAGCCTTTACATTAGCTTCACGCACTTAAGAAGCTTATTTTCTAGAATACCTCATACAATAAATAACCTGAGTTACCCCTGTTATGAGAAGGAAAAAAAAAAAGTCTCTAAAAGTAATAGCCAATTTAAATTAAATTTACATTATCTTAAAAGCTTTATAAATAAATTCTTGGTAGTGTAACTTCCCACAAAGCTGAAGGATTTACCATGTAAATGTATTAACATTAACCAACAATTTTAGACAGAAATTATCTTAAAATAGAGTACTCTAGCTTTTGGATTCATTACCATCACTTTTGAAAGGCTGAAGCTTGTTAACTACCCAGGGTCCTCAGTTCGGTACCGTGGCTATATACAACTTTAAGTAAGGACAGACTAAACTCAATCTTGGCTCACATTTTACAAATTTTCTACTTGCCCCCACCTTCATTTCTTTTTTGTTATAATTCTATTTTAGGCTTGCAAATAAAGTTAATAGAGCTCACTATAATACAGCGTAAAAAATGAAAGCATGAAAAGCTAATGATATTTCCTGAGCTGAGCACAAACTTCAGTGATTACAGGTAACTTCCAAATGTTTGTTTCTTTGTATGTTTTGCAGGTAAGTACTAAAGCCACAGAGCACACAGTAATGACTTTCCCTTTCTCTACTTTAACGTACCCTTGGTTGAACTTCTTTCAGCATTGCACTAGCGTCGTCATCATAATCCAATTTACACGCAAGGGCAAGATCATGGGCTGCTTCTTCCCAATGGCCCAGAAGTCTGAAACAGATTTAAACTCATTTTAGGAATTTTTTGTCCATATTCACTTATGCAGCATGGTGCCTTTCTTCCTTATTATAAAAAAGGATTGTTACAGAAAAAGTTTAATAGTTTAAGAAGTTAAATATTGAACTAAAAATTTTCATGAACCATTTAAAAAAATGTTTTTGGAAATACATTTCACATACCATAAAATCCACCTATTTTATTTTTTTTTTTAAGAAATTTTTATTTACTTTTAGAGAAAGGGGAATGGAGGGAGAAAGAGAAGGAAAGAAACATTGATGTGTGAGAGAAACATCGGTTGCCTCCTGCACCCCCAACTAGGGACCTAGCCCGCAACCCAAGCATGTGCCCTAACTAGGAATCAAACCAGCAACCTTTTGGTTCATAGGCCAGTGCTCAATCCACTGAGCTACACCAGTCAGGACTCATGAACCAAATTAATTATCATGTTTCACCTTACAAAAATTTGAAAGAATTTAAATTTCCTTTATGACTAACCTTAAACCTGCTCTTTCTACTAAAAAATCCTTGAAGTTAAAAATACCATTTTCTTAATTCAGATTATGAAACTTTAAAAAATTATGTAGAGCCGCAACTTTCAGTTAATCAAAAACAGAACTGACATGATATGTTTAACATGCTACCTACCTTCTATGTAAGATAGAAAACAGTATGTGTGCACACGTTTTATTGAAAAAGGAAGGAAAGGATAAATCAGAAACTAAAGGTTGGTGGGAATAACTAAGAATAAAGTAAGGGGGATAGCAATGGAAATCAGACTTCTCTGGTTATACCTGTGAACTCAAACTCAGTTTTGACTCTTTAAAAAATATGAAAATGCTTTATATACGTAAAAATGAAAACTGACCTAGAGAGGATGGAAATAAAGTAAGCCCTACACGCAACTGAAAAGAGAGAGGAGGCTAATCGCATTGACAACATAAACCACAGTGGAAGACTACATCCCACAGCACGTCTTTCAGTGGGATACAGGGGAGAACTGCAGCAAAAAACTTTAAACCGTACTCAGAGACATTATCTCCAAGGTATGATTTCAAAACAATTTTTTGTGTAAGGTAGGATAACACAAGTAGGTGAATATATTAAGGATGAAGATTCTGACTTCAGTAGAAGTGTCAAAAATACAAAATATATTTAATGTTGGGCTTTAATTAAAAGAAAGTATAAACTAAAAAGATCTGTAACTTTCTTCCTCCAAAATCATTATTTAAAAAATGTTTTTTTCTGACTCTGTCCACTGAAATGACAGAAGGCAGGCTCTCCCGGAAGCAATGAGCACATTTAGTCGCCAAACTTCGGTTACTATAAACACAATCCCAACTAAAATAAACTACAGTTGCTTGGAGAAATGACTTATTCCAAATCTGGGACAAGCAACGTACAAGGTTGAGCTCAAATTCTGTGTTCTATCAGAAAGCAAGAAAATGCTCAAATACTACTGGGGTCTCAAGAGGATCAATGGCAATGCATGAGCTTTCCTGTACTGACGGGACGTTAGTAATTTGTACTCCGATCTTTTATCTGTATCTTTGATACGTGTCCTAATAATGACTGAAGCCGCTTTTTGAGTCACCTTAGTGCAGCTGCCCCAGCATACCCACCTTCATCCCACCCACACTCGAAGTACACAGTACTTTCATTCCACAAGATGTTGGTATCAGCAAACATTTTATCCCCAACCCACAGAATACCTATTTGTAATAACATTGTTTTGCTTCTAGGAATTACTAATCTGGGTTAAATTCACTTTTTATTTGCCCTCTTTTCTGATTTTTCAGGTGACTTAGGATGGACTGAGGTAGTTGGAGGCTAGCAAATGCCTTCTATAATTTACTGGTTGTCAATGCTAAGTTGTAAAGAGCAGCCTGAAAATAAGAGAAAATTTGTAAGGACAATGATACAATGTGAGAAACAGAGTAAAGAAATAGTCACTGTGGCCCTGGCTGGTGTAGCTCATTGGACTGAGCACTGGCCTGCAAACCACACACCGGTTCAATTCCCAGTCAGGGCACATGCCTGGGCTGTGGGCCAGGTCCCCAGTGGGGACCATGTGAGAGGCAACCATACACTGATAGTCCCCCCACCCTTCTCCTCTCTAAACATAAATAAAAAGAATTGTTTAAATTTTTTTTTTAATTAAATGAAAAAAAAAAATAGTCACTGTGGTCAAGCTTCTTAAGTAGGTTGAGGCATAAGGAAATGACTATTCTTGACTCCAGGAACTTAAAACTTTTGAACTTTGCAGTCTCCTGTCAATACCTGGATGTACACCAATGCATTGTACACCAGCCCCTAGACACAACTCGAGCCTTCAGAATGACCTCAAGAAGAAAAGGTTTCACTGTATAGACAACAGGTCATCTGATGAATACCATCTTGGGTGAATCTGGGGGCTATGAATGCAGAACTGATTAAGAATATACTTTTTACTGTTAAGAACCTCAGCTTTAGGTATTGCTTAGTTGTGTTTCTGGTTTGCAAACCCCCTAAAACCCTTGAATAAATCTTTGTTCTTCAGTTCTAGAAAAAGTCTTCACTGTTTTTGAACTTGGTTAACAAAGGCCACTCTCTTTTCTTGGAAGATAATTTGGAGAAAAATCCTAACTTAAATTTGGCTCTACATGGTCAAAAACTATCAACAGTGGTTTTCTTTGAATAAAAGACATGAAGAATTTTTATTTTATTTGTTCTTTATGATATCTTCTCAGTTTTTCATATTGGATACATATACGAGGGGGTACTTCCCCCCAAAATGGAATTTGTTTATAAAAAATTGTGTATTTATTATGTTTAAACTTCAGTCACCTGCAAAGTTCTCTCCATTTGATGTAGTACACCTACCGAGACTTTTTTCCACTGCTCAAAACAGTTTTTGAACTCATCAATTTTGATGCCTTTTAGTGCTTTTGCCATTTTTTGTTTTATCTCTTCCACATTGGCCAAATGTTTCCCTTTGAGGACTTTTTATATATAGGAAAACAAAAAAGAGGTCACTAAGGGCGAGATCAGGTGAATAGGGAGGGTGGGGTATGGGGATCATGCTGTTTTCAGTCAAAAACTGCTGAACATTCTAGCGAGGCGTGAGTAGGCGCACTCATACAGCACCCATTATGAAATGGGCAAACAAGGTGAAAAAGTCTTCAAAAACAATTCACTGAAGCCGAATGCAGCCTCTTACAACAATGCCAGCTGGTGCACTGATACAGATGAGTACCTAGAACACTCACCAAACAGGAGAAGCCTGTACTACAAGGCGCCCACCCTCCAGAAGATAATTCCAGCTTTTTGGGGTACCCCTCATAATTACTGCTTTAAAATTAAATTCTTAGGCAATTTTGGGTTATTTTAGAAAGCATATTAAAAATATCAGATTTAAATAAAGAGTTCTGAAAATAAATAAATTCCATTATTTACCTGTGTGCTTTCCCTCGCCATTTATAAGGCTGAGCTGAATCAGGGTTTATTTCAATAGCTCTGTCACAATCTCGGATGGCAGCATTTGGCTTCTGTAATTTGATGAAGACACTAAAAAATAAGTGTGATATTAAAAAGTATTCATTTAAAACAACAGTATCTTTGGGACTGCTACAGAAGCAAGTCTATTAAAATAAATGATCAGAGATTATTCACTAGGGGATACTATTTTTTTGCTCAGAGTTCTCACCTGGCTCTCTTGGCATACAGAATGGCCAAGCGAGGATTCAGCTTGATGGCATCTGTGAACAAGTCAATGGCTTTCTGTAGCTCACCTAAAGTGAAACAAAAATTACTGAGAAATAGCCAGAGAATAAAAATATTAAGAAAAATTCTTGAGGGAACCACGCAACTGTGGAAGTGGATAGAGGACCACGTGGCTGCAGCCATGTAAGGAGAACCATGCACTTTTGGCAGAGCAGGGACTCCTGCAGTCCTGGTGAGGGAGAACCACATGGCTTTGGCCAGAGTGGGAACCCCACCACCACAGCCATGAGAAGAATCACCACGCGGCTTTAGCTGGAGATCCCGGCAACACAGCTGATGGTGCCGGGAACCGAGGGAGGCCTACCAGCTGAGCGCAGATTACTAGGAAGAACCCGGGGGCTGCCTGAGCCACGGACTTCTATTTCTTTTCCTGAGATACGGTACCCCAGACTGGGCAAAGGGGGAAAGGAAGGACTATGTGTGTTTGTGGGGGTTTTAAGGGACTTTGGGATTTTGATGAAGACACTAAGTCATTACTCTTAGTCTGTATAACTTGAATAACTCCTTTCCTTTTCAAAAAACAAACAAACAAAAGAAAAATTCTTGATCTTTTGTCCAATCAGTCTTTTACATTCTTTATTCAGACCAGAAAAAAAAGACTAGTCTCTAAATTAATATACAAAACTGGCTTTTCAAAGCAAAACTTTATCAAGCTCCTACCGTAAATCACTGAAGACAGGTACAATGCTACACTCTTAGGACTCACGCAACTTTAATTGAGAAAAAGTAAATGGATAAAATTTAAAGAATAAATCAATTTTATTCCATTAATTTAATTTTCTTTTATTCAATTAAGTTACAAGGATACAATTAAATTTAACGAAAGAAGTATTCCTACTTAATTCATAGGGTTTATGAAAAAAATTTATTATCTGAATTCACAGAAACTGTATAAAAATTCAAAAAAACCCCAGCCCTGGCTGGTATGGCTCAGTGGACTGAGTGCTGGTCTGCAAACCAAAGGGTCACTGGTTCGATTCCCAGCTAGGGCACATGCCTGAAGACAAGGCCCCTGGTGGGGGGTGAGCAAGAGCCAACCATACACTGACATTTCTCTCTCTCTCCCTCCTTTCCGTTCTCTCTAAAAATAAATCAATAAAATCTTTAAAAAGGAAAAAGATTTTGTTCTTTTTTACTTTTACTTTTGAGTCTGATTTACTTTTATAGAGGGGGAAGGGAGGGAGAAAGAGAGTGAGAGAAATAGCAGTGTGGGAGAGACACAAGGATCAGTTGCCTCTCACATGCCCCTAACTGGGTACCTGGCCTGCAACCCAGGCATGTGCCCTGACCAGGAATCAAACCCACGACCCTCTGGTTTGCAGGCCAGCACTCAATCCACTGAGCCAGACCAGCCAGGGCAAAAGAAAAAGGTTTTAAATTTTAAAAAAATGTTTATTGACTTTAGCCCTGGCGGGTGTAGCTCAGTGGATTGAGCGTGGGCTGTGAACCAGGCATCGCAGGTTCGATTCCCAGTCAGGGCACATGCCTGGGTTGCAGGCCATGTCCTCCAGCAACCGCACATTGATGTTCCCCCCTCCCCCTCCCTTTCCTCTCTAAAAATAAATAAATAAAATCTTAAAAAAAAATGTTTATTGACTTTAGAGAGAGGAAGGGTGCCAGGGATGGTGGTGGGTGGAGAAAAACATCAATTGGTTGTCTCTCATACGTGCCCCAACTGGGTACTAAATCCACAACCTCAGCTCCAACTTTGGTTGGAGCCACACCAGGGAGCACTCTATGTGATTTTTATTCTCTAGAGAAAATGAGGCTTCCTGGAATATTAACCGATGATCAGAACGAGAGAGGATTTTTTAAAAAGGTAAACAATAATATCCCCAAACCGAGTCAATGACACACACTCATTCATTCATTCGAGCTTACTGTGGTGACATACAGGTTTCAAGTGTACAACTCAACAAATCATCATCTGAATAATGCATCATGCACCCATTGGCCAAATTCGAGTCTCTTTCTGGCCTCATTTATTCCCTGACCTGCTTTGGCCTCTTCCTCCTCTCCCTACCCCCTACTTTGCAGATTTTTAAAGACTCTCCTCAGTGGAGAAATATTGGAGAAAAGTAGAGTTACATCAGGATATGTCTGTGTCCCCAGGCAATGTAATTGATACCTGAGTGATTTCAGCCTCTTTATAAATGGGGAAGGGCTGGGTGGAAAATAAGATACTTAGTTCTCCAGTATAAAACATTCAGTAAATTTAAGTTCCCTTTCCCTTTCCCACTATTTTAACAGTTACTGTAGTAGAGAAGAGAATATCCAGAATCTCACAGAAATGTAGCAAAGAGTAAAAACCACTCACCATCATTTAGGGCATCAATGGCAGCCACTTTTTTATCGTTTGCCTGATCCATCATCTCCTCGGTTATCTGGAGGAAAAAACGAAGGCAGAGTCAGAATAGTAGAGAGAGCAAACAGAAGAAAGCAATTTGGACTTTTTAGGAATGAGGCAGTCACAAATACCACTTTTATTCATTTTTCTCTAGTTTCCAGGAGCCAAAAGAATAATTATGACAACTGAATAGTAAGAAACTATACAGGATGAGTTTTAATTATTTACATGAAACAACAAACTTTCGTCCCTACACTCAGCCTTAAAAATTACCTTTGCCCCCCTCCATCCCAACCTAAGCATGTTGCTCTGCTCATCTTACCAATTCCTTTCTAGTTACTCACAAATATTAAAACTCCATCTCCTCACAAGAACTAAAGCTAGTTGCTCTTAGGCTTTAATCTTCAGAAAAACAGTTATCTCCTTAATTTGTTCCAGCAAACATCTATTGAGTATCTACCCTAGACAGAACAAACACAAAAGATGCAGAAAGTAAAAGATTACTGTAGTGAAAACAAAGAAATGGAAAGCCAAAAGGTTTCTTGAACAGAGAAACCCACTCTGTCACCATCACTGTGCAAAATATTACTAGAGGTGCTGGTTGATTCATTATGACAATGATTTGACAGGTGTAAGAACTGGAGGTACCCAGTTGTCTTTATTTGTATTTACCTAGAAAAACCAAAGGAAGCAAAAACTTAAGTTTTTTAAAAAATAGTGAAGGTCATTGTGGAGAAAAGGTTATTGAATGATGCCAAAAAAGATCTAAAAATTAGATAATGCACTCATAGATAATCTCAATAGTGAAATGTCCCTTCTCCCTAACTTTAGATTTAATGAAATTTTAATAGAGAAAAAATCCTATTTTTTAGAAGAAATTGACAATTTTATTCTAAAATTTATATGGAAGAACAAAGTGCCAAGAACAGCCAAAATACTCCTAAAGTTTTTTGGGAGGGCAGGAGAAATTTGTGCCCTACCAGATAATATGACAGCATAAAGCCATGCATGATGAAGTATCATTAGTACAGGGAAACAAGGAGACAGACAGAACAAACAACCACCAAAACAGACCCACACATACACTAAAACATTACTGAGGAAAGAGATTCAATAATGGTACTGACAGGCAACTAAAGGTAGAAAGGCAAATGTATCAAACTTTCAAAAGGGAAAAACAATGTTACATTTATTACCTTGAGGCAATAAAGCATAATATATTAAAATTATTAATTTAATTACACTAAAAGATTTTATTAAGACAACATAAAATGAAGACAAGCCACAACTAGTACAAAATATGTTGAACACATATAGATAACAAATTGCTAGTATCCAGAAAATAAAACAAACTATAAATCAGTAAGAAACAAACAAGCCTAAAGAAAAATGGGAAAAGGCAGAAAAGGCTTTCACAAATACCTGTGAATAACAATAACCATCAAAATATGTTCAAATTCATTAGAAATCAAGAAAATTCAAATTAAAAGCCACAAGGCATAGCATTTCAGATAAGACTGGCAAAGAAGAAATCCGACAGTATCAAGAGTTGGTGAGGATATGGACTAACCTTTTAAGCTGCTATTATTGCATTACAGTGTTTCTCAAATTTTTTTACATCAATCGCCAAAGGGCTCTTGTAGACACTTTTTCTTCATTCTCACCCCTCCATTTTAATACCAAGATATAGAAAACATATGTTAATGTGTTACTGTAATATCTGAGTTTTTTTCAGTCCCCCTTCCCAAGAACCATTTTCACTACCCTAAGCACATTATCGTAACTGTTGTGACAAAACCATTTGGAAACAATCTGACATTAGATATCTCCTTAATACACAATTTCACAGTCAAATCAGATGCAAATGGAAAAACCAGGTATAAAAATCAATGTTACAAAAAAAATGATTTCAGAAATTATTAGAGTATGACTTCAAGTAACAAGAATTTTTACAAATATTTTTAGTAAAATAAAATGTTTTCCTAAATTCTTTAAGTCAGAGAAAGATTTAGTATGTGCTTTTGCTGGAAGAACTGTCATAAAATCACTGCAATACGTGGGACCTTCACATTCCTTATAAAAAGCAGAAAGTAAGCCATCAATCATACTTACCTCTACATTTTCATCTCCCATTTCCTGAGGGGCGTCTGTGTCTGCTTCAATCACACCCTCATTGTCAATTTCTGCCAGAGAAAACGGAACTACAATTAGTGCAACTGGTTAACTATTTTGTTAATTTTACTTAAACTAATGCACTGTAAAACATTTCTCCACCTAGGACAACTTTAGTGTTTAGTGCAGGGTAAGACTACATTTCATTTTAATTGTTGCATTTTGTAAGGTACTTATGACTGCGTTGTGGTGGGAATATGGGCAAATGCATGGTTGCTAGTATTACACACCGACACACCACTGATTAGTCAGTTTCAATAAATGGATTCAATTCAAATGTCTTGTTCTACATACCAATGTTTTAAAAAACAGACAGCACAAGGTACAGTGGTATTTTGATGTAAATGATGGTAAAATACTTAATTTTAATATAATTTTTTTAAAGTTTGGATAAAGATTTTTCTACAACAAAAGTATAATACTGATGCAGAATCAAACCCCAAAGCTAGCACATTATAATGAAAATAATGAAGAAAGAGTGGAAAGAGGGATGTTGTAAATTTCATGATAAACAGCTGTAATTTGCTACAGCAAACCTAGCAATATGTATTTTTTTTTAATTTTTTTAAAGATTTTATTTATTTATTTTTAGAGAGGGAAGGGAGGGGGAGAGAGAGAGAGAGAAACATCAATGTGCGGTTGCTGGGAGACATGGCCTGCAACCTAGGCATGTGCCCTGACTGGGAATCGAACCTGCGATGCCTGGTTCGCAGTCTGCGCTCAATCCACTGAGCTACACCAGCCAGGGCAACAATATGTATTTTTTTTAATTTTAAAAAATAAGTAATATTAGGAGATAGTTTTAGCAAACAGTGAATTTCATGAGTTTACTTTTAACACTCAAAAGAAAATTAAAATTAGCTACCTAAAGTCAGAATATCCAACCAAAAAAAGTTTTAAATCAATTTTTAACAGGAACTGAACTTGTAGCTTTCTCTAATTATAAAAGTTTGAATTCATGAACAAAAAATAAAATGCTTTCAGAGAAGAGTTGGTAAAAAAGAATTATAGTTATGGAAATTGTTAGAAAGTTAAATGACTAAAAAAAGATATCCTGCCCTTTCTAAAAATAACCAAGATCAACTGATTAAAAATTTGAAAAATTCCAAGTACTTTTTTAAAGCTAAATTTAGATCGAGTCCATAAATTAAGAGACTGTCCAGTTAGCTGTGGCTGGTGTAGCTCAGTGGATTGAGTGTGAGCCTGAAAACCAAAGAGTTGACGACGGTTCGACTCCCAGTCGGGGTACATGCGAGGGTTACAGGCCAGGTCCCCAGTAGAGGGTGTGCACGAGAGGAAACCACACATTACTCTTTCTCTCCCTTTCTCCTTCCCTTCTCTCTAAAGATAAACAAATAAAATCTAAAAAAAAAAAAAAAAAAGAGGGAGAGAGAGCGATTGCCCAGCTAATAATTGGAATATAGATTTATAGTCTCAAAAGGACTTCAAAACTTACAGAAAGACTTACCAGTTTTTGTAGTCTTAAAAACCAACTACAGAAACCCCACCAAACTCATGTGGCATAGATAACAATTCTTCTGCAACAAACCAGTTTATCAACATGGATACAAGTACTAAAAGAAAATAATTGTTTGGTTCAATGCCATTAGTGGAAAACTTTTACCTATGTTTAGAACAATCTCAGTATAAGACCCAACTTCTCAACTACAAATTTTATGAAGTCTGAATACAAATCAAGTACTTCCAACAAAAACGTAACATCTACATTGAGATATACTAAAGTGTAAAATATACTCTGGATTTTGAAGACTTCATATGAAAAAAGATCTCATTAACAGTTTTTCCATATTGACTACCCATTAAATATGTTAATATTTTAGGTATATTAATTTAAGTATGTTATTCAAGTTAATTTCACCTGTTTAATTTTCTAAATATGGTTACTAGAAAATTTTACATTTCAAAATACTTATATTAAAAAAAAAAAGAAAATTTTACATTTCATATGTAGCTCAAATCATATTTCTAATAGATAACACTGATTTAGTCAGTAAAAATCAACACAGGACCTTATCCCGAGGGTTATCTGCTCACCTAGGTCACTTTCCTCACTTGATGGTTCATCTGTCTTTATGTCTTCCTCCACCTTCTTACTATCTGTTTTTTCTTCCTAGCAAAAGGAAGACAAATAATACTATCAGTATTTAGTAGCATACTCTATATATACTCATTTATACCACTTCATGTATGAACTATTCACATGCATTGTATTTCATGCATGCTTCCTTTCTCGTTTTGGTAAATGAGTTTTAGTTTTCTGTTTTCATGTCTTTTAAAGTTATATAAGTCCAATCCCTCATCCAAACCTTTTGTATGATGAGTTTTAGGTTTTAAAATATTTTGAATTTTAGAAAGCTAGTATGATGCGTATACTATATAATACCTTCAACGGGCATTGGAGTCTACAACTCCTCATAATCAGACATGTTACTTGTGCAAAGTAAAAGTTGAGCATTCACAGTAAGTGGGATTAAAACTATAAATAGCCTCATGTTTACTCAGATGTTTTACTGCCAAACAAATCTACTAAAGAGTTTTATATTTTCATGAGTTTTTGAGATTTGAAATTGCCAAAAAAGAACTATGGAAATGTAATGCACAAATGACAAAATTTCAAAGAATTCAAAGAGTACACCCAAATTTCCTTCCCACCCTACAAGTAACCAGTGTGGTTTGTATATCCATTTGTTGAGTCCCTACCACGTACAAGGTGCCAGATGCTTTAGCATACACTGAGAAACAGACCATATTTTCTAAATTAGAATGTTTTCATTACAAATTTTTTTAGCAGAACAGAGATATAGGTTAAATATAATTTTGCCTTAATACATCTTTATCACATGGCAAAATATCCTACATAGGGCTCAGAAACTACCAATCTCTGACAAATGAGTTATCTTAAAAAAAAAAACAAAACCAAAACCAAAACCAAAAACACGCACACACACAAAAAACTGCTTTTGGGGCTTTAGTTTAACTGCTTTCATTTCACTTGTTCGAAGATGTACAGTAACTTCTGCCCGGGCTGGTGTGGCTCAGTGGATTGAATACTACCAGCCTGCGAACCCTAGGGGTCGAAGGCTCGATTCCCAGCTAGGGCAGGTGACTGGATTGCAGGCACGGTTCCCATTTAGGGGTGTGTGAGAGGCAATTAGTCTGTTTCTCTGGCACATTGATGTTTCTCTCCCTCTCTTTCTCCCTTCTTTCCACTATAAGAAAAAAAACAAACTTAAAAAAAACCACAACTATATAGCCCTGGCTGATATGGCTCAGTGGACTGAGTGCCAGCAGGTGAACCAAAATGTCACAGGTTCGATTTGCAGTCAGGGCACATGCCTGGGTTGCAGGCCAGATCCCCAGCAGGGCGCACACAAAAGGCAACCACACATTGACGTTTCTCTCTCTCTTTCTCCGTCCCTTCCCTTCTCTCTAAAAATAAATAATTAAATCTTTAAAATAAAGATATAACTTTTAGTTTCATATCCAGACACATAAACCTTGTTTAGGATTCTAAATAAATGGCAACACCATGAATCACACTCAAAAACATCCCTCAGGTGGCAGCACAGAAAAAATTAAAAATTACTGATTTGGGCTATTTGTTCATTTACTTTGCAAATACTATTAAAGTACCTACAATGCAAAAACACTGTGCTAGATACTAAAGATATGACAAGATTGCAAAAGCACTCAATCACAGAACTTACCACCTACAGGTCATGCACAAAAAGAGTATTTACTCTCATTTATCCTGAAACATACTTAACATTATTCAACCCAAAACTCTCAGTTATAAATCAATTTCCAGGGATTATCAAATCCCTCTGTGGGATTATATAAATCCCTCAGAACAGAAACTTTACAAAGGTCTTATTTCCAAGTGATCTGGGGGAAATCAGGAGTGGTAATCGGAGAGCAGCAGCTGAAAACCATCCTTAAGACACCTTGTAGTACTTTATTACTAAACACATAGATAAAACTCTTAATTTACCTTATTTTCTTCTGATTTGGCTTTATGAGTAGCAGGTGGTATTTTACCTCCCATGCTTGAGGAAGATGGAAAAAAAAAAGAAAGATTCATTTAGAAAAATAAAAATCACTAAGCCAACCAGTATTTACTTATGCTGGGAAAAAAGTTAAAACATTTAGATGATTACCTTTTCAAACCTTAAAGAGTAAACTCAATTAATTTTTATTAATTAAAAATAAAATTTTTTATTTTAATTTAGTATTACTAATTTAATATTTAAATATATACTAAACATATATTTAGTATTACTATGAATTTTTCAGCTTCAAATTTTACTTATTTTTTAGTGTACTGATCAGTGAAAATCTACCCATTCCTTACCTCAATAAGCCCAGTCAACAAAATTATATAGTGTCTCTGTGCCCATTTAGAATTCAGTAGATATATTAAAATCCAGTAAGAGCTCAATTAAATTAAAAAAGGCAATTTAGGAAACAATTATGAAGTCATCATATAATTAATTCAAAATGTTTGTTTTGATTAGGACCTATATTCTTCTTGCTGCCCTGGCCAGCGGAGCTCAGCTGGCTGGAGCGGCTGCAGGTTCAGTTCAGTCAGAGCACGTGCCTAGGTTGTGGGTTTGCTCCCCAATCCCTCTGGACACATACGATCCCTAGTCTGGCCCCAGTGGGAGGTAAGATGCTTCTCTCTCTCCTATCAATGTTTCTTTCTCCCCATTCTCCCTTCCTCTCTCTCTCTCTCCCTCTGAAAGAAATGGAAAAAGAGTCCTCAGGCGAAGATAGAAAAGAAAAAAAACCGGTTCTTCTTGCTTATATTCACAGGCTCCACACGTTAGATTTTCAATTTATCCTCTGTACGTCACCCATCAGTACTTTGTCTTAGCATTGGCAAACCCTTTACACCCAATATTCCAGGGCAACACCATGAATTACATACAGCCAGTCTTCATACAACACTGTTGTAACATTGATCAGATGCCGTAGTAACTTAACTCTCGTTCATATCAATCAGTTTATAGTAAAAATGGTTTCACTACATGTCATTTCACTTAAAGTGACAGAACCCATCAATAATGTTAAGTGAGGATGTATTGTACATCTAACTTTAAAACAAGGAGAAACAAAGACTATAAAAATTTAGTGCTACAAGCTCCATTTGAGGCAGACTCTAAAGCACATGGGCTACATGCAACAGGGCAATGACTAAAATGTTCAGTGGATTAAGGACACTCCATAATAGTAAAGATGGAGCTCAAAAGGACAATAAAAATCTAAGGAAAAAAGCCATTACCTTTTATGTAAAACAGGTATTAACTTGGAAAACAGAAAGGAACCTACTCCAATACACCCTTACATGTCTATTCTTCGTAACTAGAATTATATTCACACTTCCATTTTAGTTGGTTAGAATTGCCGGACAAAGGCTATATATGTATGTTGGATTTAAATGAATATTGGTTTTCCAGCCCTGGCTGGTGTGGCTCAGTGGATTGGGTGCTGGCCTGCAAACTAAAGGGTTACTGCTTCCATTCGCAGTCAGGGCACAGGCCTAGCTTGCAGGCCAGGTCCCCAGTTGGGGGCATGCAAGAGGCAACCACACATTGATGTTTCTCTCCCTCTTTTTCTCCCTCTAAAAATAAATAAATAAAATCTTAAAAAAGAAAAAGAATACTGCTTTTCCTAAGTTCTTTAACCAACTTACACATATATAAGCAGTGAGAATTCCAGTGGTTCCACACACTGGCTAACACTAAGCTATCGTCCATCTTTTAAATTTTTAGCCATTTTGACAGGTGTATAGTGGTATTTCATTGCAGTTGAGTCCTTTTTCATGTATTTATTGGCCATATGAATAGACATTTTTGTCAGGTTCAATTCTCATCCAGTTTTCTATTAGGCTGTCTGTCACACTTACTTATATGTAAGTGTTCTTTGTATACCTGCACACCAGCCCTGTCAGTTTTACACGCTGCAAGTATCTTCTTTCACCCTGTGGCTTGCCTTCTCACTCAGTGTTATGTTTTGATGAAGCCAACACAAAGCAAAAGTATGCAATAAAATAGTATATTTATTTAGGAAATGTAATAAAATAGTAAATGTAATTTAAAAAAAAAAACAAATTTAGGCCGTGGCTGGTGTGGCTCAGTGGACTGAGTGCCAGCCTGTGAACTGGAAGGTTGCAAGTTCTATTCCCAGTCAGGCACATGCCCGGGTTGCAGGCCAGGTCCCCAGATGCGGGAGGGGTATGAAAAGCAACCAATCCATGTATCTCTCACACATTAATGTTTCTCTCCCTTCCTTCCCCTATCTCTAAAAATAAATAAAATCTTAAAAAAACACACACAAAATTTAAAATTTCTTAGAACACCATCCAATCATGAAAAAGTGTACTCTCCCCATACTTTTTAATGTTAGTTACAAAAATATCCTCAGTCACTTAGTGTTAGTGCCCTTAACAAGGAAAAATGGCTCCATTATGCCAGTAAATGAGTCATTACTTGATCCAAAACATCTTAGCTTCCACTGAGCAAAGCACAATGATTCAAAGATAAAGAACCGGCCTACAAACATGACAAAATTCTTTAAAAATCAGTTCTACAGAAGTCTACTTTTCAAAGGAACACAGGCCTCAAATAGTTCTTTGCAGTTGAAATTTAAATAAAAATATCAGGATTCTTTCTTTTTAAAGCTTTTTTATTTATCAACAGAGGGGAAGAGAGGGAGAAAGTGAGGGAGGGAAACATTAATTGGTTGCCTCTCACATAACCTCAACCAGGGACCTGGCACGCAACCCAGGCATGTGCCCTGACTGAGAATTGAACTGGTGACCCCTTGGTTCGCAGGCCGGCACTCAACCCACTGAGCACACCAGCCAGGGGAAAATACCAGGATTCTTACGCTGTGTTTTGCCCAAGTTTCTTCAAAACGTAGCATCCCGGAATGTATTGAGAGTGAGTGTATTTTAAAGCTTCAGAAAACGAGTCCTGTCAAGAAATGTGTTTAGCTAAATCTAATCCTAACGAAAAAATCAGACAACCCCAAGTTGAGGGAAATTCTACAAAATAACTGGCCAGTAATACTCCAAACTGCCGTGGTCATGAAAACCAAGGGAAGGCTGAGGAACTGTTTCAGAATGAAAATGACTAAGAGACATGACAATGAAATGCAGCAGGTAATTCGTTTCCCGAGTGTGACGGTTGTATTTTTGAGGAAATTCACACTTAATGGTATTGCGGGCACAATGTTAAAAAAAGTTCTTTGTACTGTACTTGCAATTTTTCTGCAAGTTAGAAACTGTTTCCCAAAAAAAATTTAAAAAAAGTTAAAACGTGGGAGGAAAACAAGTTTACTCATAAGTTAGATTTAGAGTTTCTCACAGTTCAAATTTTAGTTAACTACTGAAGATAGTGCCAATTTACAAACATGTAAATTTTATTTAAAACTGACAAAACTTGCAAAATGGCCTCTGCCAGTTTAGGGTTTTATGCTTTCAAATAGGGCTGGTGCAGAGATCGTCCTCATATGGCATCACATGAGACCAGTCACAATTCTTTTAATTCGGTAATATTCCATCAACTTTTTGTGTGATAGTTACTTGTGCACACACACAAAAAACTGGGTGCTACATCCTAAATCCACTGAGGGTAGAAAGGCTGTCTGTTCACTTCTTTTACAATGTTTACTGAAAAGGCCGGCCAGGGGGCCCAGCTGTTTGGAGTGTCACCCCACACACCGGCAGGTTACGTGCTGGAGCTCCGTCAGGTCGCAGGCTCAGTCCCTGGGGGAGGGCTGGGGGGGTACGTGGTGGACGACCCACCCACGTTTCTCACACTGCTTTTCCTTTCCTTCCTCTCTCTAAAAGCAATAGATAAAACCTCCTGTGAGGATTTTTTTTTTAAAAATTCACTGAAAAGCACATAAAAGATACAAAGTAAACAAGTTGTTAAATGGGAGAAAATAGTGCCAGACAGTGCTTCTCTCTCTAGAAAAACAAAAATACCCCAAAACATATTTGCTGAAGAGAACGTAGCCCCCTTGGACCCCCACTGTCTATCGGGCCAAATGTTTTCTCTTCATATTTCTTGTTGTCCAGTTAAAAAGGTTAAACTAATAAATTCTCAACATCTAATAAAATTTGGAGCTATAAACAATGGTAGAAACTATGGCAAATAAGCAAATGTCCTTTGCTGTCTAAGCCTGGGAATCTGTGACTAATCTAGCATGGAAAGAATTCTGAAATGCTTTCAACTTGAGAAATACTCCTGGACCTAGAAGTCTCTTCATCCAGCCAGATCTCCTGTAATCTTGGACTGCTTTAAGAAGACTGATACGCAGGCAGACAAGAGAAGAACTGGTAACTCTCAAGCAAATGTCTCAGACAAAACTCAAATTTAGATTAAAACAGAGACAGCAAAATCATCTATGTTAACAACTCAACTAAAGTTCAAATAAGGCCCCTACACATCCAAGATGCTTAATCCCATACTTAAATCAATAATTTAGGATGACAAAATAAAAATATAAATAGAACCAGAAAGAAAAACTGGAATTACCTATTGGAAACATTAAAACAAAAAACATGGCTAATTTTTGGGAATAATGTCTGACAATATTTTCCGGAACTTACTGGAATTCTCTACATAGCCAGTAATGACTCCAGCACAAGTTATTAACACTGTTCTTACATACATTTTAACATTTTCTTCAGTGTCCCCTTTTTCTCTCTAGGAGTGGAACAAAACATTCTACCTACTCAGTATGATGTTCACTCTTGATGCCAGCTATTTCTTTCTGTGGTATATGTTCTCTTTACTTGTAATTTTGACAAGTTTATTAATTGTAGGCACGTCCCTCCAATGAGCAGACATAAGAGAACAAAAGCATACAAATATCTTAAATGATGCTTTTGGATCATTAAGTTATTACTAACAGTAGTTATTAAATTGCCACAGTAACTAATTTTAAATGTTCTCAAATTTTATACTATATATAGAACACATGAGCAAAAGTCTTACTAGAATTTAGTAGCTAGAAATTTAATAACTATAAAACTGGTGAGAGAAAATAAGGACTTAGAAACTTCTTAAAGGAAAAGAAATTATACCCTCATAGACGACACTGATAGATTTTTAACTTGTTTCTTCCTGAGAACAAGCTCGTTGGAGTAAAGTGTTTCAAATGCCTGTTAATCATGGGTAAGTACACAGAGCAAGATTTAGGTAATATTACCTCCCAGAAGTCACACTGCCTTGTACTGTCGCTATTTACCACTATGAGGTGCAATTTGTATGTCATCTCTTAAATTGCCCACCAGTAGCAGTGATTTTTAAAAATCGCTCCGGGAAAAGATTTCATTTCTCCCTTAATTCCCCTCCATGTATAGAACATTAATTTCTATTATATGGTAAGTATCAAAACGAATTTCTGTATTTATCTGTATCTCTAGACTCTACTTAATACTGTTTCCTAACATCTGGCTCAATGCCTATTCAATTAATTCCGTGCACGTGGCGAAGTAAAACCGACCGTGGAAACACACCAGTCCTTGGAAAATCACTCTTTTTAGTGCTCGGAGTGACGACACTGCTACTACGGAGGTAGAAGTGATTCCTAAATCACGTAATTCTAGGCAGTCAGATTCGCAATAATTTTAAAGGGAATTAAATATACCTATCATTTTATAACTTATTAAATAATTATTACAACACCGTTTAAAGGCATAATCCGTAAAGCAGCTGCTGTATGACATTGCAACCTAAGCAGGAGACCAGAGATTTCAAGAAAAACACTCCACGCGAAATCGAAGTCCGGCAGCTCTTACCCCTCCCCTCTCGAGGGTAGTACCCAAGTACCCGCAGTCGCCTGCATTTACGCTGCCCAAGACACACCCCCCGCGATTTCAGGGTGCAGGGATCCAGCTCCGTCTCGTCCTCCCCCGCCTCCGTACTACGCTACCCGGCTCTCCATTAGCCCCACGGAAGTCGCCTCCTTTTCCCAGCCAAGAGCGAGCCCCACAGAGGCGGCCGACTCGCGGAGTTGCCCGCTCCTCCGCCCCGCGCCAGCTCCGGCCCAGCTCCCTCTCCGTCTTCCCACCCCCAACGGTCCTCAGGCCCGGGTCTCACCTCTCCACCCACTCCCTCAGGAAGCGCATTTCCTCAGTGTGCAGAATGCTCGGGTCCTGCCTACACATTTTCACGAAGGCCCGAAGCTCGCTCACTTTGCGGGGATCCATGCCGGGAAGTGGCGGGACGCAGCCGGCGCGGCTAAGCTTGCTAACTCAGCGTGACCGTGTGGAAGGGGGCGGCTGCCGCGAGGCAGAACAGACTAGAACCTCCCCGGCCGCTGGCTCCGCCCACCAACGGTCTCGTGACCCCGGGTCCTGGGCCTGTTCATTTCCACTCTCTCACCTCTATTTCTGCGCATTAGTTAGAACCTTCTAGAAGTGTGGCTGTTCATGCTGTTGCCTGCCTCTGCATGTACGCTTTCTTACATTCCCAATTCCGAGCCAGTTCTCTGGACAGATCAACCCCCTACATGGTGCTTTCAAGAAGGCGGAAGACATCACTCCTGCAGGGAGTCTCTTAGAATCGGACATGCTGTGAGTGTAAGCATCAAGTGGAGCACGACACGCAGATGCCCTAAAGGGCCGCCTGGCCAGTGCCGTGGTCACCCAGTGCTCTGGCGTGACGTCAGTGTCTGCGCCGCGTGGGAGGAAAGCCCGGCGAGCAGCGCCGGCCGGAAGGGGAGGGGCGCTTGGCTCGGTTTCCTGGCGACGCGGGCCTGCGGGTAGTCGCTTCTCCCGCTGTTCCCCACCTTTCCTTCCGGACGCGTGTGCGAGGCCGGCATGCCTTGGTTACTCTCATCAGCCAAGCTGGTTCCCGCTGTCGCGAGCGCCCGCAGCCTCTCAGGTTAGAGTCGCTCCCACTGTGTCCGCTGAGGCGCCCCAGAGTGATCAAGTCGGTCTCAGGCGATCGCTGGTTCGGCGCGCCCTTCCAGGGGGCTTCCGGTCCGGAGCCCTCTGTGCGCTCCTCGGATTTCTTTGCCTGCAGCTCCTGGAGGAGGGTGGGCCGCGTGTTCTCCCTTCCGTTGAGGTATCCCGGGAAGCGGAGATGACTGCGGAGAGAACAGTGGGGCCATACCCTAGAGGGACTGTCTTGAAAGTTATCTGGACTCTCAGAAGTGGTGTCTGCTGTCACAGCTGCCCGAGTGAAGGAGTGTCTGGCATCAAGTAGCCCCTGTTTCTGTGAGGTTAATCTAAAGTTCTATTTTCGTGTTTTCGAAGAGTTGACTTGAGAACCGGGTCCAGAATGTTCAAGAAACATGTTTAGCAATATAAATCCTTTGAACAATTTCTTTCAGAAGAGGCAATGTTTGGAAAGACTTTTTATTTCGGAAAGCTCTTGCTTGTGAGGGCGAGATAGAATCCAGGCACAAGGGGCCCATGGTGTCGGGGGGTACTCTGTCGCGAGCGGTTGATCTCGTGAACATAAAACCTGGTCAGGGAAAGCTGAATTATGTACCTTTCAGGTGGATCTTCCATTGGATCATATTTCAGTTTTGGGGGGCCATGTGTGAACAATGACGAATGCTATTTGACATCAAAGCTATGTCTTGGCGTGTTTCTTATGCTGGCATACTTGAATTTATTAAATATGGAATGGTGATGAAATCAAGAGTTACTCTAAAAAATAAAAGGTAATCATTGTCCATTGCACAGACCTTGCTCTTCAGTTCCAATAGTTAAGCTGCAGAAACCTGTCCCTTTCCATGAGAGTGAGTGAATGTGTGTGCAATTAGTAGTTCTTTTTAAAAAAATTATTGAGACATTGGTTAATAAATTATATAGGTTTCAGGTGTGCAATTATATAATGAATTACCTTTATATTGTATTGTGAGTTCGCCACCCCAAGTCACAATTAGTCTTAATCACACAGGCCACAGCATATGATTTAGAGCTGGTACTATCCTTTGCTTGTGACTGTTTTTTTTGGATTTGTTGAGGATGTAACAAAACCTGACTAGTCAAGGTTTAGGACCAGATGCTCTTATACACACCAAGATCTTTGAAAGATACTCACTATGCTTCGTTTTGCCTCAATGGAATAAGTAAATTTAATCACCTCTTACCGTGATCATTTTATATACCATATACGTATGTTTTTTGAATAAAAGTTATATACGTGGATCTTCACAAGTCCAGTAAGGGCAGATATCTTCATTTCACTGATGGGGAACTGGAACTCACACGGGGTCACAGGTCGCAAGTCAGGAATTTTAGTTGTATTGACATCTAGTCCTTTTCTGTTATACACTAGGTCTTGCTCTGGCTTAGCAGGGTCCTTTTGGAACTTTTTACTGAGTCACCATGACTAGTAACTCAAAGGTTATTGAATCTCCACGTCCCTGGAGTTGCTCAGAGTTTAGCTGGTGTGATAGACAGATGACACTATAGCAAAGAATGGTAACAGAGTCTTGACTCACGTGACACGGGGGCCCAAGAAAGGCAGTAATGGGTTGTAAATCTTACGTTGTTCTGGAATTTTATTAAGCTTTAGAATTTGAAAACTCTATGAACTTGAGGTGCTCATAAATATTTAAAACTTTTATTGTCTGTGGTGCTCTCGTTTGCCCCTTTTTAGAAAGGCTGTGGGTACAGAGTGCCATGGGAAACTTTCTCGTCTGTGGAAGTCATGCAGTTAAGATTTTACTGGTAGGCGTATGCAGATATGAGCACCATCTGGTCGTCTGAGAAAAGACAAAGTAAAGCGCTGATGACGTGTAAGTTGTATTTTAGAAGACTTTATCACTCACTCAAGACAAATAGAAGACTGAGATGAGGAAGGGAAATATTGAGAATAGTAAAGAATAAATAGAGAATATTTTTTGAAAACCTCTTTGCAGGTAATGCATTCAACGAACATTGAGTACCACATAATGAGCACAGAGCACAAAAAAGTTTCTACCAGTCAAAAGAGACCTCCAAAAAGCAAGTAATTGTGATGTAACACACTAAATTTAGTAATAGAGGTCCAGGGTTGGGGAGAAAGAAAACATGATAGATATTTTGGGGAAACAGGGAGTGGCAAAGTGGAAACGTGATCATGCCTTTGAAGACTGGGAGATACTGATTTGAGACCTGGAAAAGGGCTTTCACAAGCAGACTAGAGTAATGGAGCTATCTACAGAGGGAACATGCAAAGGTATGGAACTCTGAAACAATAGCTGTTGCAAAACTTTGCAGTTAATAAGCCTGGAAAAGGCTTTTTTGAAATATGTTCCCAGGCACGTTAGTAGGTGTTACAACAAAACGGTTCTGTGGTCTAATAAGTAGGGAGAATGCTGCATTTCATAGTGCCGTGGTAAACTACTTCAAAGTCTCTGAGAGGGAAACGTATTTGGCAGTAATTTCCAAACTATATTTGACCATGGAGCCCTTTTTCTGTGATGAGTCTTGAACTGGTATCCCTTGGAACACATTTTGGAAAAATTGGGGCTCAAGAATAAGATGTGTAGGAAGAGGTGGTAGAAAATCAATTCGGAAAGGAAGCCAAGTTGGGAGGGAAGCTGGTGACTGGTTCATGGATGTCATGTTAAGAAACAATGAGCTTTTTCCTCTAAGCAGTGGGAAACCGTTGAGTAATTTTAAGCTAATGAGTGAGATTAAATCAAATTTTTAGTTATCTGTTTAGAGTGGGAAAATGGACTGGAAGGCACATCATTGCATTCTTAAATTTTCAGACACTGATTTTCACATTTGTTGTTGGAAAATTGTATATTTTTCTGCTCTGATTAGTCCCACAATGTAATAGATAAACTCTACTAAGGATCACATTTTATACCCTAGGCTTTTATTATTTTGTTTTTTGAAAATAAGCTTTAAGTGCTAATTGTCCCCAATACCTGCTATAGAATAAATTATGTTTTCTCCCCACCCACTTACCAACTTAAAAATCAAACATAACAAAACAAAAATCTCACTTCATTTGGGTTGGTTCAACCTCTTGGCTATTGTGAATAAGGGTATGCAAATATGAGTCTGGCTATTTTAACATAAAAGAAAATACCTTAAATGGTAATGGAAAAAATACAATAAAGATTAAAAAATACTTTATACTTCAATTTTAAATGTATAATGTCTTTATGTGTCAAATGCTCTGTCTCTATTGGAGAAAAAGTCATTTCATGAATAATTTTATAGTTTGAACCTGTACATTCCAATACATTCCTAGTTCCGAAGACTATACATATTTCAGAAGTCTGCATAGTAGTTTTAATTAAAAGAAATGAAAATGACCATAAACTTTACCAAAAAAAAAAAATATGTAAACATTTAGCTCAAAAACAAAAGAAATCTCTTCCATTCTTTACAGTAAAATACAGTAATCTTTGCAGTTCTCTACAAAACTCTGATTAATCAAAACACAAAGCGTTGTGTTCAAATATTGTAAGAACATAATGTTTCTGCAGAGTTAATTTAATGATTCCTTTTGGGTGACTTCTGCACCTCTCCATGCTTTTTTCCGTCTTACCACCTTCTTCGAATCCTGCTGAGAAAATGGGGAGTCCTGTTGCTGGTGACCCAGGCGCACCTTGCTCACCGTTTTCCACACGAGGTTATTGAAATACATGTTTGGGCTGTGGGGCTGTGGCGAGGAACTGTCGAGTGGCTGGAGAAGACCTCTGCAAAGCCCTCTACCTGCCACACAACTTCGAAGGGAGGACTTCAACTTGCCACCGTCCTCATCTTTATCGTTCTCAATAATTGTTTGTATTAGTGTTTCTGCCGTGAACAATTTTATGTGAAATTGTAAAAAATGTGTTTGGCCGTCCCACTGTCATCAAATGCCAGGGAAAAGAAAGAATTAGTGCCCTCATGGGCCAGTGAACCATATGGTATGTATCTGATACCATAGGAGAAAAATCTCCAGTCACTGGATGTTCACTGCGGGCAGAGAAAAGGCGTCTTGCACCTCTGTTTCTGCTTCCATAGGAACTTAGGGGACTATTTAAAAGGTCCTCAACTGAGTCTCCGAAGAAATGAAACGAAAATGAGTCTCTTTTATGCAATAGTTTTTTAAAGACATCTGGCTTACAGAATATGAAGCCATACTCAAAAGAATCAAAATTACTTCCACCTTCACCATTTAATCCTCCTTTGCCATATTTATTTTAATGTCCCATTTTTCATCACTTGATAATACCTTATATGCTTCAGCTACTTTGAATTTTCTCTCGGCTTCTTTATTATCTGGGTTTTTATCAGGGTGCCCTTTAAGTGCCACTTTATGATAAGCCTTTTTAATGTCTTCACATGAATGACATCTTTGTACTCCTAGAACTCCATGGTAATCCATCATGTTTTAACAAATTGTTGGCAGGGGGTGCTCTGGGTAGTGAGAACTGCAGCTTTCTCTGCTCACGCTCTGCTGCTGTGGCGGTGGTAGACTGACTGCAAATAGGCACATTTTTACTTTGAAGACAGTGTTATTACTTGGACCACTGCTAGGGGAGGATAGGATACTAATTGTGTGGCAGAGTTACAAGCTTATGTCGGAGAGGGCTGCGTCATGGCATCATTCTGGGGTTGGGGTAGGGACCAGACCTTCCACATGGAGCTCGCCCAGAGTCGTACCAGACCATCCTGAACAACCCTCAGGACTATTTCCCCTGTATTTCTCTGGAAGCCTCAAACAATACCTCATAAATCAGGGGGCCTCTTCTTCGTGGCCATAGCATGCCACTTGCTTAATATGATCTCTAGGTTACTGAGCCTAAATAACTTACTTCCTAGTGGTTTCATGTTTTGGTTTGGAAAAATGAAGAATTTGTGAACTACGTGAAGACAATATTCAAGCAGTTGACATACTGTTTATTTCAGTTAAGAGATAAAAACAACCCAGTTACAAAATAATAAAGACTGATGGGGTAAGCACTGGATGCTAAGCAATCATAGGAGAGACACCTGCCCCAGAACTGGGGTGTCAGGGAAGGCTTCCTGGAGAAGCAGCCTCCTGTACAAGCTCTCTGCGTGCCACTGGTGAGTCCCTTGAGATGATGGTATCTTTGCCCACTTAAAGGTTGCTACTAAAGAACATGTATTTAAAGATTTGGGGAATCGTGTATTTATAATGTGTACTCAGTATACAATTATTGAATGCCTACGTTGTGCAAGGCATAGTTTTAGCCACTGGTGATAAAAGTATTGAACCAAAAAAAATGCCAGTTTTTATGGTGCTTACATTATCATGGAATACAAAAGAATTAAATAATGGAGATAATATGATATGTTTTCAGAAAAAGTATGAAGGCAGAGAGTTACCTCAGATTCCAAGATTTAATGAGATAGTATGTGCATATTTTTCATACTTCACATAATTCTCAATAAAAAATGTTAATTTTTCTTTTTCTAAACTTCAGGACATAGCATTGCACTACCTCTGTGAAACACTTTCTGACCCCTCCCCTGCTTTTGTTTGTTGCCTTCCTTCTCTTCCTGTGGCTCCTTATTTATACCTTAGTCCTACTACAGGCCTGTATCGTACTGTAGAACAGGGTCCCCACCCCCAGTCCACAGTCAGTGGCCTGTTGGGAACCCGGCCGCACAGCAGCAGGTGAGCTTGAATGCAATGCACTGAGTCATCCCCAGACCATCCCTCACACCCCACTTCTGTGGCAAAATTGTCTTCCATGGAGCTGGTCACCGGCCCCTGGTGCCAGAAAGGAGCCACTGCTGTGGTAGACTAAAGTCACTAAGGGTAAAAACGAGATCATTTGTGTATTCCTTGGGCATAGCACACGCTCCGGCTTTCACAGAGGAAGGGTCATGTACCGTAAATACTGAAGGTGATACTAATTTACATTTTTCTGAAGTGTCCAAATACTGGAGATAGATAAATGTAATATGCTGAGGACCTTCTTGATTCCTTGTTCCATTTCATCCTCTTTACTTTTTTTTTTTTTAATTTTACTTTTGATTTTAGAGAGAAAGGAAGGGAGGGAGAAAGAGAGAGAGACATTAATGGATTGCCTTCTGTGTGCTCCCTGCCAGTGGACCAGACCTGCAACCAAGGCAGCCTTTCAGTCTGCGGGATGATGCCCAACCAGCTGAGCGACAGTGGCAGGGGCTCATCCTCTTTACTTTCAGATAATGTACTGTGAAGACTCTCAGTTCCTCATTCTATTTCATCCTCTCCACTTTTCCTTCAGGATGCGTATCCTGCTCACAACGAAGGTACTCCCTCCAGCCCATCCCAGAGAGGAGGATTCCAAATCGATACTTAGGCCAGCCCAGCCCCTTTACACACCCCCACCTCCTCAGACCAGGTAAGGCCCTCTAACAGTAACTCTCCCTCTCCAGAGGCTTTATCTAGAGCTGTGATCTCCAGTAGAGTTTTTTGCAGCTGTGGAAATGTCCCAGCTCTGTGCCGTTCCGTACGGGAGCCACTGGCCACACGTGGCCATCGTGTACTTACTGCATTGCCGCACTCAATGTTGCTGGCGTAACAAAGGAACTGAGTTTGAGATTTTACCTTAAATGATTTAATAGCTACTTGTGGCTACTGGTACTCCACTGACAGTACCATTTAGAGTGATAAACACTTAAAAGCCTTACAATTCAGTACTTAGTACTTAGGAAAATTATGTACTTAGGATTTTTACAGGAAAATTTCTATTACTTTCTGCTAAGACATAGTTTCTTCAGTTGTGTTCTAACTACTGATTCCTCATGAACTGAGTTAAAGACATTTTAGAAAACATGTTTTTCTTAAAAATGTTAAATATTTATTTCAAAGTTTTATTGAACGAAATATTTCTAAATAGGTAATGCAAATTTCCAGAACTGATTGTCACAGCTTTGAGAAGTGATAGCAATGACAAAGGTGATGTAAAAATTGATGTTTATTTACTTCACTAATTTTTATACTTGATAAAAGTTTACCTTCCTAGTACTATTCTCTATTGTAAGACTCCTGTGTTGCTGCTAGATGTGTCACCACTCTCCCTCAAATTCATGCCTAAAGATTTCTGTTTTCATTTTGTTTTGCTAAAAAGGCAGTTAAGGGCCCTGATGGGGGTGGCTCAGTGGGTTGGGCATCGTCCTGTAAACTGAAAGGTCACCAGTTCGATTCCCAGTCAGGGCACATGCCTGGGTTGTGGGTCAGGTCCTTGGTTGGGGCATCTGAGAGGAAACCAGTCAGCGTTTCCCTCCCTCTCTTCTCCCTGCCTTCCCCTGTTTCTAAAAATAAATAAATAAAAACTTTCCCCAAAAAAGACAGTTAAGGGATGAACTATAGTGAATGATGAGTATCATCCCAAAGAGGTAGGTAGAGGAAAACCAAACACTTTGTAGAAAAAGCAGCCAAGTTTTCAAGTGAAATTAATTGTTTCTTCTGCCACGAGAAATTAAATCTGTTATTTTCTGTGTAAACATATATTATAATCTAAACTGCGATTAGAAATATGTTACTCTTTCACTGTCTCCACTCAGTGAACGATACCCATGTGTCTCTCAGTGAGGGCTTCCTTTGCTGATTCTTCATCAGACTGGAATTCCTGCTGGAAAGGCGGCTGAGACTCAGGAAATGCAGCTCACCACTGAAACACACGAGAATATCAGAGTTTTTCAAAGCTGTAAGGTAAGCTTTATAGCAACCCAGTTGATACAAATTTAAGTATTTCTCTATCCTGTCAACCTACTTGTAGCTACCATCTTTTTTTTTAAGTAGAATTGATATTTTTACCAGCTTTGAAAATTATTGATCTCTTGTGATGAGATGCTTTTACACGGTGAGCTGCATTTTCCAGGCCTTGAAACTAATAATCATATTGTCAAAATGATGGCCGCTGGATCTAGACTGTTTGCTGTGGATGTTATGTACATGTTAATAATACTAAAAATGAATAAGGTAATATTCACAAATACATGTTCAGACACATACATGCATTCATGTCAGCTATGGGGGATAGGGACGCCTCTCCTAATTTTTACTCTCCTGGATGTTGGATTTAGACATTTGAGTAGGTGAGAAGGGAAAGAAGAAGATAAAATCTTAGAACAGAATTATCAGTGTTAAAGAAACTACCAGGTATAGTTTTTGGAAGCAAATTAATCATTTGTCTTTCTCTATGTAGAGATGCAAAACATATGGAAGTGTTGAAATGTAGGATGAAGGAAGAGTAAATTATTAAGAAAAATTAAAAGCCATATAATAAAAGTTCTGGGTATAGTATAGAAAAAATAGAGACTAGAGATAAGCATACTTTTTTTTTTAATCCCTTAATGAGGATATGTTTATTGACTTGGGCGAGAGAGGGGGTGGGGGGAAGGAGAGAGGAAGGAAGGGGAGGGGGGGAAGAGAGAGAGAAATCGATGTGAGAGAGAAATGTCAGTCAGTTGCTTCCTGTACACATCCCAACTGGGGATCAAACCCGCAACCTGGGTATCTGCCCTGACCAGGATATTGAACTTATAACCTGGTGTACAGGACGGTGCTCTAACCAATGAGCCACTTAGTCAGGGAGATAAGCATAAATTTTTTTAATTACTCATAATCCAACCACTCAGAATACCACTATTGAGATTTTTGTATATGTGTCTTTCTAGGCATTTCTTATATAAGGAGTGTGTGTGTGTGTGTACACAGAATGTCCACGTCCCCATATACTCGGTACTTAAATCCACTCACTTCATCATCACCACCAACATGGCCTGAGTGATGACTTGACATTTATTTAGCAATTTCAAAACACTTTTTTATAGATTACACTTAATAGGCAGATAAGTAGCCTAAAAAAGTTTTGTATTCTACAGTTTTTAAATTTAACGTCAAGGCCTACCTGTTTTTATAAATTAATGTATCTTTTTTTCTCACTCCCTGTGTATCTATGGAATTTTAAAAATAACTATATATTCATGTTGGGTTTTTATTTTTTTATTTTATTTTAATTGTTCAAGTAGTTTTCTGCCTTTTACTCCCATCCCAGCCCACCCCCCCATATATTCATGTTGATTCTACATTTTTCTCATCTTTATCTTCTGAATTAGATTTTAATGCAGAGTAAAGACTGAAGCCTTTATGTATATAAGTGGATAGGTGACTAACCCTATATATTTAACCTGTATGTATGATACATGTTGACTACTCGTTTCAAAGTACCATCATACCGATGACTAGCTTATAGAACGTTCATAAACTGTCATCCATCTAGTAGAAATATGGCATATTCCTTTATTTATTTTTCTTTATTTTTCTTTTTTTGTTGTTGTTGTATTCCTTTATTTTTTAGTACTAGGAGAATAAGAAAATTTTGCAGTATAATAAATTTCATAGAGGTGATGTGTTATAGAATGTATACCTGAAACCTATATAATTTTATTAACCAATGTAAGCCCAATAAATTCAATTTTTAAAAAAGAAAATGAAAAGTGATAATACTAAAAATAAAATTCAAATTGAATTAACCAAAAAAAATTTTCATGTGGTTAAATACTGGTACATTAAAAATAAATGACTCTTCTATTTTTCTCTCTAACCTTTGTGCATATTTCTCATTCATATTGCCAGATTCTCTGAGGTAAAGGTTAACCCCAGACAAGAATCAGGATCTTCTAAAGAATTGACTGTTAAGGCTCATGAATCACTTGAAACTCATGTGTTGTGTGGAGAAGCCAAAGACTTTCAGGATGTCTGTGTAAATAGTTACTTTGATAGGAATAGTGGTTGTCCATGTAAATTTGACCCTTCCAGGGACCTACTGGGCTTTGGACTACCAGGATGACCACCTCCTCAAGTGAAAACCTTTATTTAGTTGGTAATGGTTATAACTGATAATTGTATTGTGATTACTGTTCTAAACATTTTATTAATTTATTTAATCCTCCTGACAACTTTGTGAAGTGGCTGCTATTATTGCCTCCAATTTAAAATGAGGAAACGGGCACAGAGCAGATTGGTAGCTCTCCCCAAGTCAGTTGTTAAGCCAGGATTTCAACTTACCAAATTCTGGCTCAGAGTCCACATTTAACCACAAAACTGTATATAACACCTGTGCCAAAGAATAGTTTCTGGAAATATTTTAAAAGTCTCTTTTTGTTATAGTATTTTTTACATGCTAATTTTATTTATTTTCTTTTTCTTTTTAATATAGTTTATTGATTATGCTATTACAGTTCCATTTCCCCCCCTTCACTCCCCTCCACCCTTCACACCCTCTCCCACCCACCTTCCCCCCATTTAATAATTACAAGTTCTTTAGCTTCTACATTTCCCATGCTATTCTTACCTCCCCCATCTATTTTCTGCCTACCATCTATGCTACTTCTTCTCTGTACCTTTCCCCCCCCTCTCCTCCTCCCACTCCCCGGTTGCTAACCTTCCATGTAATCTCCATGTCTGTGGTTCTGTTCCTATTCTAGTTGTTTGCTTAGTTTGTGGGGTTTTTTGTTTAAGTGTGGTTGTTAATAATTGTAAGTTTGCTGTCATTTTACTGTACATGTTTTTTATCTTCTTTTACTTAGATAAGTCCCTTTAACATTTCATGTAAAAAGGGCTTGGTGATGAGGAACTCCTTTAACTTGACCTTATCTGAGAAGCACTTTATCTGCCCTTCCATTCTAAGTGAAAGTTTTACTGGATAGAGCAATCGGGGATGTAGGTCCTTGCCTTTCTTTCATGACTTAGAATACTTCTTTCTAGCCCCTTATTGCCTGCAAGGTTTTTTTTGGGAAATCAGCTGACAGTTTGATGGGAACTCCTTTGTAGGTAACTATCTCCTTATCTCTTGATGCTTCTAGGATTCTCTCCTTCATTTTAATCTTGGCTAATGTAATTATGATGTGCCTTGGTATGTTCCTCCTTGGGTCCAACTTCTTTGGGACTCTCTGAGCTTCCTGGACTTCCTGGAAGTTTATTTCCTTTGCCAGATTGGGGAAGTTCTCCATTATTTTTTCAAAGAAGTTTTCGATTTCTTGGTCTTCCTGTTCTCCTTCTAGCACTGCTATAATTCGGGTGTTGGAACATTTAAAGATGTCCTGGAGGTTCCTAAGCCTCTCCTCATTTTTTGAATTCTTGTGTCTTCATTCTTTTCTGTTTGGTTGTTTCTTTCTCCTTCTGGTCCACTCCATTGATTTGAGTCCCAGTTTCCTTCCCATCACTACTGGTTCCCTGTACATTTTCCTTTACTTCACTCAGCGTAGCCTTCATTTTTTCATGTAATTTGCGACCAAATTCAACCAATTCTGTGAGCATCCTGATCACCAGTGCTTTGAACTGTGGATCTGATAGGTTGGCTATCTGTTGGTCGCTTAGTTGTATTACTTTTGAAACTGATCTGTTCTTTCGTTTGAGCCTTTTTTTTTTTCTTTTTTCTTTTTGTCTTGACACGTGGGTTACATAGTGAGGGGTGGAGCCTTAGTTGTTCACTAAGGCAGGGTAACCCACATCGCTGGGTTGTGATGCTGTATGTGGGGCAGGGAACCTAGAGGGAACAATGGGTCTTGCTTCTCTCTCTGTTGGATTTCTGTCCCTTCGCTTCCCCCAAGCAAACTGGGCCCATCTGGTGCTGACTCCCATGTGGGCAGGCCTGCGTACATTCCAGGACCCTGTGGGTCTCTCCAGTGAACTCTCCTGTGAGGTTGGGAGTCTCTCCTTGCACCTCAACCCCCCACAGGTGTTTTCAATCGGTGTTTCAAGGCTTTATTTCCCAGTGCTGGGACCCTGGGTTGTGTGGTCTGTCTCACTCCCCAGTTTCACCTGGTTTATCTGCATGTGAATTTGGTACTACTGGATCTGCCAGCCACCTTGCACGCTTCCTTGCTTGTTGGGAACCGCCCTGCCTGGTTTCAGAAGCTGTAACCCCCGCCTAGACTAAGGTTGAGGGAACGACTTTGGAACCGTAAGCCAGGAAGGAGACAAAAGCTTATCTCCCTGGCAGGAGCACCGCTTCTGCTCCTTTTACTTCACCCTGCCTAGTCCCCAATGCTTGGTCAGCCAATGATGGGTAAGATTCCCCAAGTGGGGAACGACCTAAGACAGGCACGACCATGTGGGAGGCCCCCAAGGAAGGACTTTGGGGGCTACAGCAAAAATGGGTAATGGACCCTCACCCCTCCGCTTTGACAAAGCCTGAGTGCTCATTCTGTCTGCGAGAAAATCTCCTAATCTCTTGGTTGCCTTAGTTCCCCTTGCTCCACCTAAACCTGAAACAATGACAGGGTGGTGCAGCCCTGTGCTGGAAAGGGCAGGTTCCCCGGGTGATCAGGCCTAAGAAAGAATATGTAAAATCCTGTGAAACCTGCTTTGTTTAGAATGCTCTCAATTGAATGAGAAGGGTCCAAGGAGGAAGTAAGTTTGTTCCTCAAAGTTTTACAGCTTTATTGACCCTTAGAGTTCCTTGTTATTTGATCCTTACTTCCCGGCAATGAGTAATGAGCTTTACCTGAATTCTTGTGCAAACGAACCCAGTAAAAGCCTGCTGGGACAGGAGAACGGCTCGCTCTACCCTAGGGGCTCTCTCCCCTAGGGAGGGTAGTCCGGCACACTCCCCACTAGAGAGAGTGGCCGGATTCTATCCCTACTTCCCCACAGAACTTGGTTGTTGCTGTGTATGTTTTTCTCGTGGGTCGGCGAGCTATCCGTAGCGTTCCGCGGTCACTGCCGGGCGGTGGCCACAATACTTGCTGGGTCCACCTGCTGCCACCCCATGCCCAGGGTCTGCCAGCCACTGCCTTGCCGCGACCCCTCTCCACCCAGCCACCCTACTCTGCCCCTCCTACCAGTCAGGATGAATGTTTCTTCTTTAACTCCTTGGTTGTCGGACTTCCGTACTGTTCAGTTTTCTGTCAGTACTGGTTGTTTTTTTGTTTCTAAATTTTTGTTGTCCTTATTTTGGTTGTGCAAGGAGGCACAGTGTGTCTACCTACGCCTCCCTCTTGGACAGAGTGTTATAGTGTTTTTTGATAAAAATTTCAACTGAGAGAAAACTTGATGTAAAAGTTCTTCAAAGTTTAGAGTGATATACTTTGTTTTGATGTGGTAAAATTTATATGCAGTGAAGTATACAGATCTTTTACACCAATATAAACCACACCCAGTCAAGACATAGAACATTTTCATCACCCTAGAAAGTTCCCTCATGCCCCCTCCATTCAGTCCCCACTTCCACCCTCAACCACTGCTTTGCTTTTTACCAACATGGATTGTTTTGCTTGTACTTAAATTTTATGTAAGTAGAATCATATAATATGTACCCTAGAATCACATAATATGTACCCTTCCTGTCTAGCTTCTCTCAATATATTCAAATAAAACCTATTAAGAGTATTTTTTAATTATCTATTTGGTTGTTTTATATTTTCAGAGAGGTCTGTGCTTTATTTTACTAAGGAAATATTTATTGGCTTTTTCTTCACCCCCATTCTCCAACTGTACAGTAGATTAGTTTATGAACTATTTCTTTATATATAATAAAAACTACCTAATATTAAAAATAATTATTTTCAAGAATGCTGCTTCAGAATCTGACCATGTTTCAATCCTCATCCAGTTAGTTTCAGGAAATAATTAAAACACGTACCTAGAATGTACCAAAGACCTGCATCTTTCCATCCATTTTCAGTCTTTATAAAACTTTCTTCTCTGACTTTTCTACTTGGCTGATAAAATATGAAAAACATTTTTTTTATTGTCTTCTGAGGCTCAATCCTTAACTGTCCTGGGAGAGCTTTTCTTCTTGGCTGCAGAATCTCAGAATGATGGCGCTCGGCTGTTCGTATAGCCCGGCTCCCAGCGTCTAGGCATTTGATTGCTTAAGCCAACTTGTTAGAATAGCCCCTCTATCCTTAATTGATTCCACATGATAAAATACTAACTTTGTTTCTTAATACTTTCCAATTCAACAGTGTTGCCAGAATGTCTATGCAGTACAGTTTAATCAGAAGAAATTAGCACAGATTTAATGCGATAGTACTATGATCAAAGGCCATAACAACTGCCAAATTTACTTCTAAGTATTAAAGTTCATCACTTCACCTTTTTTCCCCCTTGAATGATAAGAAAAGGTGTCTCTTTGCTTGGATAATTTTTCTGTCGTGATCAAGAGTTCTTTGTCACTTTGGGACTTCAGAAGCTTGGAAGCATTTAATTAATGATGCACCCCATGGTGTTAATAATTAGTATGTTTGAGAAAATACAGCCAGTGTTTTAAATATTTCTCATGTAGTCAATGGTAAGAAATTGAATTTAGCGAAGAGAGGAATGCTTTGAAGGGTATAAAAGATGGTTTTCCAATCCTGCTTTGATTTGATTTTTCAAAGCTATTTTATTTATTCATTTTATTTATTTATAGAAAGGGGAAGGAAGGGAGAAAAGAGAGGGAGAGAAAATTAATGTATGAGAGAAACATTGATCGGCTGCCTCTCACACACCCCCAACCACGGACCTGGCCCAAAACCCAGGCATGTGCCCTGACCAGTAATTGAACCAGTGACCGTTCAGTCTGTAGGATGACACCCAACCCATTGAGCTCTACCAGTGTAGGCTGCTTTGATTTGATTTTGAAGACAAAATAATTATATCTTTTTTCAAAAATTACTTCCTAGTATATGAATAAATGTACACTGTAACTAATGAAAATGAGAGCTAACACATAAAGTCATTAAAATTGTGAATATCCTTACCTTCCAAAATTAAAAGAAAAACACAAAATGAATTTATTTTTTATTTCATTTTATTACATGACTTTAGCTGTGGTGTAACCAATGCAAAGCATAGGAAAAGGAGAAAGTAAAAAGATAAAAAGGGAAGGTTGGGTAACCCACCAATTAAAACCAGCCTCTGCTTTTATGAGGGTATTTACTGCTTGGGTAAATTGGGAAATTTCCAGTGTTGAGTAACTGTGGCAGACTTACCATGAATCATTATCAGGGGGATAAATAGTTAAGCTGTTCTTTGGCTCTTTGGTACAAAGTTCAGTATTCTGCCCAAGAGCTCTGTGGGACTCTGGGCCAGCTCAGTCCTGAAAGGAAGAAATGTGATGTGAGCTCTTCTAGGCCCAGCTCTGTTGTTTTTGCCTCAAACTGACCTTATAAGGCTGTCTCTTATTTCTCTTTTATTTCTTACCAACTTTATCAATAAAAATGTAACTTTTTTGTGTACATAAATGAAATTTAAATAAAAATTAATATACAAACTATAGAATTTGCTGGAGAGGTTAGCTGTGCATAGGTAAAACAAAGTTAGTTCCAGTCATTAAACAACTGAGTGATGTGTGCTGAACATGAATACTAAGAAAATTCAAAGGTCTTTGGTTCAGCAATTTCCTTCCTGGGGACTATCCCATAGAAATAAAAGTACCAGTAGACAGGGCATGAGAGTACCAGGATATATGCAGAAATATGTTTATGGTAGCAGCAAAAAGCTGGAAACCATAGGAATGCTTGCCAATATGTAAATGGCTCAATAAGTTATGGTACATCACCCCAAGAAGTATTAAGGAGGCATTGAGCAGAGTGCATTGAAGCTATGCCAGATGACTCAGTTGACTTGGTGGGAGAGATTTTTATATGGTATTCTGTTGGAAAAGCAAGATACAGAAAAAAATGTATAGTGCCCCATTTTTCTAAAACACTAGTGACCAAAAGTTCCTAAATGCAGGTATAGGATATATACGTGTGTATGATTTTATGAGTGTTGAAAGAATAGGAAAGGTTGTATATGAGATGGCAAACATGGGCGTGGTGCTGATGTAGAAGGAGGAAAGGGGGGAGGATCAAACAATAAAAAGGGGGGAATGTTTAACTATTAAGAGTTCAGGGTGATGTGATTGTATTTATGTACAAATATAGGTGTGTATGCAGAAGGACGTGAAATAGCTAACTTTAAAAAATTCAAAGAGACAGATCGGTCTGGGCTAATCAGGAAAGCCTCCTGAATGAGGAGAGTCTGAAAACAAACATGTATCGCACCTTCGATCTTGGGGCAGAACTGTTATGGGGGGAGAAGAAATTTCAGAAGGAGACACATTGCAAGCAAGGAAATAGAGAAAGAGCAGGGGGACCTACATCAGACATTAGAACGAATTAATGTCAGAATAATCGGAGGGATGATAAGAAAGTTGGCCAAGTCACTAAAGACCACATGTTGTGTGAGTTCGTTTACATGAAATCTCTACAGTGGACAAATCCACAGCGACAAAATAGGTTAGTGGTTACTGGGGTTTGTGGAGTTGTATCTCAGTAAAGCTGTTTAAAAAAAAAAAAGTCGATCCGATAAATTGGGGTCACCTACTGGAGGTCTTTAACATCCAGGCTTTACAGTTTGAATTTGATCTAATGGACTACAAAGAGTTACAGGTATAAGAATATGGAGTGGACTTTTCCTTTTTCAGCCTCTTTCTCTTTATTTGGAATTTTAATTATAAAAGTATATACTCATTTAAAAATTCAAATAATATAATAAAGCACGTTAAATAGGACATATCAGTCTTGACTTACTGCCCATAGATTACCACTGTAAAAGTTGTGATTCCTTTCTAAATTTTTTTCTTTTTTTTAACATGATGAGGATCGTGTCATCCATCTTGTTCTGAAATTCTTTCATACAGCAGTCCTTCATGGCTGTTTTCCATACTTGCATATGGAGACTGGCTACCACAGGGAATAACAGTAGTAACTCATTATAGCGTCATTGTAAAGATTAAATGAGTTGATATATATAAATAATAGTACAAGACACGTAAGAATTTGATAAGCGTTAGATGTTATTTTATTATTATTATTATTACTAAGTATAGGCTGAGGGATGCAGCTTTTGTGAGTGATTATTTTAGGAGTTCTTTTGCTTTGGGAACATTAAGTGAAAGCAGGCATTATTTCTATTTCAGAATATAAGTGTTCATTCAGTTATCACTGGGATAGCAGCCAGGCTAGGTTACTAACAGCACTAAAAGTAACAACTACCACATAACACCTCACAACAGAGGTTGTTAACGTAGGTTTGGGGGGGCTAGTGTAAGGGACTCTGAGCCTCTTGAAATTGTATATCAGCAGTGTGCAGGTGCCTACGTGCAGCTCAGTAAGCAGGATGAATACATGGTCTTCAAAAAATTCTGCTTATGAACGACATCTCTACCAGACTTGATTCTCATGATAACCCCAAGAGGTAGAGAATGCTGCAGGGTTTTTATGGGGTGCCAAGGTGGCCCTGACCCATAAGGAGATTGTGTATATCCAGCATACTGTTAATACAGGTAGAGAATGAAAAGTCCTATTAGAAAGTTATCGTTATTATGCCTTGAGAATTCAGAAGAAGTTTATTGTAGCTCTGGATTCAGGGAAAGCTTTTTGGCCTTTAATCTATTATGTTAAAAAGTGTATATCATTTAACAAATATTTATCAAATGCCCACTATATTCCAGTTGTTATTCTAGCTATTGGGAATATAACATTGATGGGCAAAAGTCTATGTCCTCGTGAAGCTTACATTCTTTTGGGGAAGTCATACCCAGACAATGTGACCCTTCTCCTCACCGTTTACTTTTTTTAAAAGGTTGTATGGAAGGGGAAAAGAGAGGGAAAGAAATATCAGTGTGTGGTTGCATCTCACGCATCCCCTACTGGGGACCTGGCCTGCAACCCAGGCATATGCCCTGACTGGGAATTGAACTAGCAACCCTTTGGTTCACAGGCCAGCACTTAGTCCACTGAGCCCCAGCAGCCAGGTCTCCTCATGTTTTTTACTGAAACTTCAGGACACCTTTGATTAAATTCTTCATCTTATATATTGACACTTCAGGGCAGCGTTGACGATATGCCAAACAATGCCTTCCGCGTAGTAGTGCTAGTGAACGTTTGGTTAAGTAAGTAAGAGGACGAACCGGAGAGGTGGAAGAGATCTAAAGGCATCATGATCTGTTTTTAGGCAGAACCACGTTTAACTATCTCCCCCCCCCCCAGATTTTCACAGTGGAATAGAAATTTTGTTTTATTTTTTAAAGATTTTATTTATTTATTGTTAGAGGAAAGGGGAAGGAGGAAGAGAGAAAGAGAAATGTTGATTAGTTGCCTCTTGCACCCCCCCAACTGGGGACCTATCCCACAAACTAGACATGTGCCCTGACTGGGAATCGAACCAGTAACCTTTCAACTGGCTCACAGGCCAGGGCTCAGTTGACTGAGCCACACCAGCTAGGGCTGCAATAGGAATTTTAAACCTGGGTATCTCCATAGTTCTCCATGTGCAATGAGGAGATTTAACATAAATTGAAGAAATAAAGTGTGGTGTCTCCATCTGACATTAAGCTACCTTAAGTACTTTGGCACTATAAAAATGCAAAGCATCACTATTGTTTGTCATTTCTAGGGGAGGTGACTCCAGGACTATCCCAAGTGGAATATGCACTTCGCAGACACAAATTAATGTCTCTGATCCACAAGGAGGCACAAGGGCAGAGCGGGACAGACCAGACAGTGGTTCTGCTATCCAACCCTACATACTACATGAGCAATGATATCCCCTATACTTTCCACCAAGACAACAATTTTCTGTACCTTTGTGGATTCCAAGAGCCTGATAGCATTCTGGTCCTTCAAAGCCTCCCTGGCAAGCAGTTACCAGCACACAAGGCCATGCTTTTCGTGCCTCGGAGAGACCCCAGTCGAGAACTTTGGGACGGCCCGCGATCCGGCGCTGACGGAGCAATAGCTCTCACGGGCGTGGACGAAGCCTATGCGCTGGAAGAATTTCAGCATCTGGTGCCGAAGCTGAAAGGTAACAGATGGGGCGGAAGTCAAACCATGGGCCAGGTGGGGTCAGGACTTTCCTTGCCTGTTCAGACAAAGTTCTTTGTGTTCTAAAATGAGGATCCATAGCAGTGTTTCCCTTAAACCCCAAGAAAGGAGCATAAAATATTTTCCACAAGACCGGGCTGCTTTAAAGACTTCATTTATTCATTTGCTAAATCTTACTAGATTATTCACATAGACTGTTAGGATTTTCTTATACAGTTAAGGATGCGCATAGGCCAGCCTTCAGGATTGCTGACCCGTCTGTTGACTTTCTTCTTGCTGCTTTTGCCAACTCTTCAAAAGGAGGCAGTATTCTCAAAGGATGATCCATGCGTCACCAGCATCAGAATGACCTGGTGATGCACATTAAAATTGTAAATGCATGGTAGATTCGGGAAATGTAAAATCTTAGGCCGCCACTCCATACTGACCAAATCAGAATCTGCATTTTAACGAGATTCTTAGGTGATTCATATACACAGTTCATACCCTTCCAAACAGTCACTTTCTCTACCTTAATTCTAGTGAAAAGTATCAAAAAGTCACTTACAGTCAAGTGTATGAAATAATAGAGATGATGAAGTTGGAAAATACCTTAAACAAAATAATGTTGGATTGTAAATTTTTAGTCTAGTGTTTCTTGTGTGGTTTATAAACTATTTCTGATGTCACTTTCTAACACAGAATTCCAAAATTGTTTTCAACAATCATGGAATTTACTGTACTTGTTTCCTACAAAGACTCCCTTGAGAGAGAATATTTACTTGAATATGTACGGTTAATATGTTTGAATTCTTTTTATTTGCAAACTGTTGTCTGTTTTACAGATGTAATTACCCAGCTAAGCTAGTGGAACTTTCTTCATCTTCAAAGTCTTCACCAGTGTGGGGCACAGAATCATTTTCTTTGTGGCTCATGATTTCTTGAATTAGTTGCGGGGTGTCATGTTCCAAATTACTTTGTATAAAATGCACAACCCTTTAGACTTCAGTTGTTTGGACTGCTGTTCATTGGCTACTGTCAGAAAAAAAAAAGAAAGGAAAGGGAGACTTGGTATGAGTGGGAATTAGTTTCATAATGGTCCCACTTACTTCATCTCAGGCCGACGTAGGCCATGTCCTTGAGTCTCTATAACTAAAAGGTAAGCGGTGCTTGTCTGTAATGGGAATACATAGCAGATAGGAAAGGATTTCCTGAATAGGAGTGGACTAACACCTATTATCTAGTGTAGTGTTTCCATAGCCATAAATAATTGCTCCAAAAGAAGAACTTCCTTTCATTGATACTGAGATTGTTGGTAAAGGGGTGAAATGCTTCTAACCACAGGTAATGATCTGAGCACATGTCCCTGTCCTTTGTGTCCAACTATGCAGTGTGCCCCTAGCTGGGCGGCGGTGTGGACCACAATTGCAATTGTTCTGTTAATAATAAATACATAAAATCAAAGCTTGAATAAAAGTTTAGTTCCTTCTAGGTAGTTCCAATACCTGTCTTTAGGAGCACTGAAGTTTTGGGGCAGAAAAGCTGTCTGTTCAGTCTCAGAATATCTTGCCATTTTCAGGGAATGACCTTTCCAATAGTTTATGATCAAACCCTTCAATTACTTTAGTCCTGAGAGAGTTTGTGCTCAACCCCCTGGAGTTTCACACTACAAGTTTTATAGTTTTGACTCTTGTTTAAGTCATGATGGCAGTTGGTGTTTGGTGGTGCTGTTAGTTTTATTGTGAATTTATTTTTTCGTATCTCATTTTAAGCTGAGACAAATACACTTTGGTATGACTGGATGAGGCCCGCTCATGCACAGCTTCACTCGGACTATATGCAGCTTGTGACTGAGGTCAAAACCAGGAGCAAGAACCGAGTTCGCACTGTCCAGCAGCTGGTACAGCGCCTCCGGCTGGTCAAATCTCCTGCTGAAATTGAACGAATGCAGATTGCTGGCAAGCTCACATCACAGGTGGGTTCCTACTGAAAAAGCTGTTTTCAAATGAAAAAAAACTAAGCTCATAGGGTTCAGTGGGCATCTTGAGGTTGTGTACTTAATGCAGGCATTTCCTGGCTGGTGAACATCTAGCTTCTACTCTGACATTTAGTGAACTCGTATAGACACTTGCTCAGTACCTTACAAGGCAGAGTAAATCTGCCTTCTTATGTCTTTTACCCACGATCTTAGTTGTTTCTCCTTGGAACAATATAAATTAATTTTTTATTTCCTTACAATAACTGCAATACTAGTAGCAGTAAAACAGTTTGTTAAAAAGAATCATAGGGCCCAAAGTGACAATGCTTACAAATCTACAATTCGGGGGAAAGGGTACAATATAGCAACAACATTAACTAGCATGAACGTAAGAATACGTATCAGCCAATGGCTGTCTCACCGCCGGGACCAGAGAAGCCAGGTGCAGGCTTCTCTTGTACTCCCTCAGTAAGAGCTGGGCAAGATGCATTTTCTTTCCTGATCAGGAACCACAGATGCATACCTGGAACACCTAGAAACCAGGGAGTCCAAAATCGAATCTCCACTAGAGATTTTTCTGGTTTTGGTTATATTGGCAGGTTCCTGCTCCGTAACAAAGACCTTTAGCGTTCTTGTGGAAACCAAGTACAGACCAGTACTGATAAACTGGTACAAACTGCTTTGAAACTCCCACCAGCACTCTTAATCAGTGTGTTTCAGGCATGCAGGAACTATAACAAAACAGTCAGGCTAATTCCAGGCCTACTGAATTAATCTCATAGAACAATAGCACACACGCATTTGAAGCCCACTTTTCTGAGTTCTACCTATCGTCTTCCCAAAGTTAAACATTGTTTTCCTTAACTGTTCCCTCATTTTGTGACCCTCCTCAGTATGTGCTCTAGTTTGTCAGGGTCTTTTTCAGGTGCACTATCCAGGGTTCTAGCTACAGCCAGATCAGCAAAGACTGCTCACAACTAATTACAAATGTGATAAACATATGCCTTTGTTTTTCTTTAAATCACTGATTTTTAAAATATGGAAGAGAAGAAGCTAAGAATAGATCTATGGGATAATGTTTAGGGCTCCAGAGAAATTACAGTCCAGTGACCAGATGTCTCTGCACAGGGCGTAAAATCAGGTACAAATCTTCCCAGGAGTGTTCCGACCCACACTTCTGTCACTTGTCCCCACTTTTATCCTGAGAGACTATTTTAAGTGTTGTGCCAAAATTTAGAATCTGAGCTATTGTTCCTTTTACTTACCAACCCAGTAAAGACGTTAGGGAAATGGAGTTTGGGTTACTTTTTTTAATGAACGATGTCTACCAGTGACCACTCTTTAAGTATTCCCAATCTGGTCTAGAATTACACTGTAAGATTTTGAGGGACTTGTGGTCTAGAGGGCGGCATAGGTAAACACAGGTCACCTCCTTGCCCAACCACATCAAAATTACAACTAAATTATAGAACAACCATCACTGAGAACTGGCAGAAATCAAGTTGAATGGAAATCTGACAACTATGGGATTAAAGAAACCACATCCATCCAGACTGGTAGGAGGGGTGTAGATGACGGAACCAGGTGGTCCCACATCCACCATCTGGTGGATAATAATTCAGGAGGGATATCTCAGGTGCAAGGAGTGCCAGCCCCACACCAAGCCTCCCAGCCCAAGTTACCAATGCCAGGAAGATGATTCCCCTTAACTTCTGGCTACAAAAACCAGCAGGGACTGAGCTGTTGGGAGAAACTTCTAGAGTCCCAAGCAGTTCCTCTTAAAGGACCCACACATGGACTCACCTACTCAGACTCTGTCCTCTGAGTTCTGGAACCAGGGTAGCAGTTTGAAAGGTACCAGTGGCATACTGGGAGGAACTGGAGTGGCTGGCTTCAAAGCAAGAGCTGGGAGACAGTTTTCTCCCAGACAGAAAGGTGGGCAGAGCCACAGAGCAAGCAGGTGCCATATCTGAGACTCCATCAACCTGGCTAACACTGTTTGCCCCACCCTGGAGATCCCCTGAGGCTCTATCCCACCCGATTTACAGCTCTTAACAGTAGCTTTTCCATATGAATGGCTGGTCTTGGCTCATGCTTCATAACTTCCTAAATCTTCTCAAACAATCAACATCTGGCCTCAGTGAGCCCCCAGCCCCTGTACCTCTTGCTAAGTGGCCCCAAGCCTAGCACTAGCAGCAGCCAGCCTGGATTCACAACTTGGCTTTTTCTGGGAATCTCCAAGCCCAGCACAAGTAGCAGCCATCTCAGATTGCTATATAACTTAGGCAGGGTGTCCCTGAGCAAAACAGGTGAGGGCTGACCTTGGCCTCCACCACCCAGGAAACCCCAGGGCCTGCACAACCAGTAGACAGATACAGACCATGTTGGAGCACCATCACCCTGGCCCTGCACAGCTTATCCTCCGTGGAGGGTGAAGGTTGGTGGTCAGTGGTCACAGCCAATTCTTCAACCGACTGGCCTGGAAAATCTTTCCCATTGACCTGTCAACAGCAACCAAAGCTCAACTACAAGAGGAGGGTATACTCAGCCCATACAAGGGGCACACCACGAGTACCCAGCTTGGGTGATCAGGGAGTTGTGCCACTAGACCCTACAGGACACCTACTACATTAGGCCATAATACCAACAGAGTTATAGCAGCTCTACCTAATGCATAGAAACAAACACAGGGAGGCTGCCAAAACGAGGAGACAAAGAAACACACACAGCCCATATGAAAGAACAGATCAAAACTCCATAAAAAGAACTAAACAAAGTGGAGATATGCGATCTATCAGATGCAGAGTTCAAAACACTTGTTATAAAGATGCTCAAGGAACTTAGTGCGGACCTCAACAGCATAAGAAAGATCCAGTCAGAAACAAAGATACACTAATTGAAATAAAGAACAATTTATAGGGAAACATCAATACAGTGGATGAAGCCAAGAATCAAATCAATGATTTGGAACATAAGGAACCAAAACCAGCCAATCAGAACAACCAGAAGAAAAAAGAATCCAAAAAAGGAATACAGCATAAGCAGCATTTGGGACAACTTCAAGAGGTCCAACATTCTCACCATAGGGGTGTCAGGAGGAGAGGAGAAAGAGCAAAAAATTGGAAACTTATTTGAAAAAATAATGAAAGAAAACTCACCTAATTTGGTGAAGAATATAGACATGCAAGACCAGGAAGCACAGAGAGTCCCAAACAAGATGGATGCAAAGAGGCCCACTCCAAGACATCATAATTAAAATGCCAAAGGTTAAAGATAAAGAAAACACTAAAGGAGTTCATCACCAAACCATTATTATGTGAAACATTAAAGGGTTTTATTTAGGAAAAGATCAAAACTATGAACAATAAAATGGCAATAAATACATACCTGTCAACAGTTGAATCTAAAAAAACAAACTGAGCAAGCAAGAATAGAAACAATCATGGATACAGAGAGGGCTTTCATCCCTAGGTGGGAGGGGATGTGGAGGAATGGGTGAAGAGGTAAGGGGATTAAGAAGTACAAATAGGTTACAGGAACAAGTCTAAAGGACACATGGACGAAAACTGGGGCGGGTGGAAATGGGAGGGAGGTGGGGAGCATTGGTGGGAGGTAGACTGGGATGGGAGTAAAAGACAAAACTGTACTTGAACAACAATTTAAGAAAATGTTAAAAAAAAATAAAATCAATCAATGTGATTCACTATCACATTGAAAGAAACGATTAAAAAAAAAGGAAGTACAAATAGGTAGTTACAGAATAGCCATGGCGATGTAAAGTACAGCATAGGAAATGGTGTAGCCAAAGAACTCATACACATGAGCCACAGACATGAACAATGATGTGGAGACTGCCAGCAGGAATGGAGGATGCTGGGTGGAGGAGGGTAAAGGGGGCAAAACTGGGACAACTATAACAGCATAATCAATAAAATATAACTAAAAGATTTTTGGATACTTGGGCAAAATAATTTTCTTAATAATTATGCTATATTTATATTTTTTCAGCCCAAATGAAAGTTTCCCTTCTTTTGGGCTACAAGCCAATATAATTTATGCCTGTATGATACTAATGAGTTAGATTTTCTTGCAGTCTGATTTGTTTTAAAATAAGTAAGGGACCTTGTCGTTAGAGTTCAGTAACCTTTACAGAACGGAGAGTTGGTACAATGTACGGGCAGAAGTAAAACTGGGACGGGAGGCAGACCTTGCCCAGTCCAGATCTCTCCTACAGCTGAACATACATCCTGCCTCCTGCACATCTCTACCTGAATTTCCTGTAATTATCAAAATCTGTGCTCTGCCAGCTATACCAAACCTGACTCTTACATTCTTTTTCATGGTTAATATGAAAGTTATCTATATAATAATTCTCCCCAACTTTTATTCTAATTAACTAGTCCCCAGTTTCACTCGTAAGGAGGCAGAATAGTGTAGTGGAAAACAGAGACACCTGGTTTAAATACCAGGATGTGTTATTTTGACCTGTGCCTAGTGCACAGTGGGACACCTGGTAACCCTTTGCTGTCTGTCTGCTTGCCTCTCTTAGTGCCTACTTCTAACTCTACCCCAGCTAGAGCGATCATTATAGATCAGACTGTCCCTCTCCTACTTAAAGTCCTTTAGTGCCTCGCTGTTGTTTTTAGGATTAAATTTCAACATACCCACGCAGGGCCTTTTATGGCCTGGCCCCTCCTGCCTTCCCTTCCAGCTTTATGGCTCATTCTTCCACACGTGTTTGGCCCTCTCGCCATACTGAACATTCTCAGATGTCACAGTGTCCCTACTTTCACATCACCCACGTGTGGACACACACCCAACACCTTCATGAAAGTGTCTCTGCTTTTTCTCTCCACTGTCCCTTGGCCATAAGCTGTGCAATGTCTCCTCATGATGTGTTCTGATTATGAGATACACAGAGTGAAATGCAAAAAAAAAAACCCATTGCACAATCTGAAAGAATCAAAATACAAACATTTCAATAGCACCTGGTGAAGTAAGAGGGTCAAGTGTTAATTGGGAATGTGAACTACATTGTGAGGAGACAACCCTAATAAGAAGTGGCAATCCTGAAGTCTGCCCCTGGATCTTTATAGGAAAACGTCACACACATCATAAGGATAGGTAGTACTGAACCAGGTGCCATCATCTGTGAGGAAATGGGCTCGTAGGAGGCACGTTCATTACAAAAAGAAAGAAAGCGAGGTCAGGCGTTTGACCTCCTAGGAAGCAAGCAGAACCTTTCTATTCAATTTAGTCTGTGTAGCAGTGTAAAGGTGCCATGACTGCAAAAATTCTCTGCTATTCAGTAAAAGTTTGAAAGAAAATTAATTTAAAAAAAGAAAAGAAATCCCTCTTTTAAATGAATGAACCTCACTAGAACTGCCACATTTTTCTTCTTCCTTTTGTCCTACTTTCATTATATATTTATTTTATGTATATAATTATACATACATAAATTGTATATAACATTTATTAAAGTATTTTTAGGGGTTTCTTACATTTTTTTTGTTCAGGTAGTTTTTTGCCTTCCCCACCACCCCAGTTCTCCCCACCTCCCTCCCCTTCTTTCTTTTTTTGTTTATGATTTTATTTATTTATTTATAGAGAGAGGGGAAAAGAGGGAAAGAGAAAGAAAGGGAAAGAAACATCAATGTGTGGTTGCCTCTCGTGCACCCCCTACTGGGCACCTGGCGTGAAACCCAGGCATGTGCCCCCACTGGGAATCAGACCACAGACCCTTTGATTTGCAGACAGGTACTCAGTCCACTGAGCCACGCTAGGCAGGGCTTTTTTTCCCCCTCTCTTTCATTTTAGCTTCATACTAAATTTATAGTGCTAACTAGTTACTTATCAACATTTATATGTGTTGATAACTACTTTAACTGGTTTTAATTGCTAATTCATTCAGCAAATTTTTTAAAATATTTTATTTATTTATTTTTTAGACAGAGGGGAAGGGAAGGAGAAAGAGATGGAGAGAAACATCAGAGTTTGGTTGCCTCTTGCACACCTCACACCAGGGAACCTGCCTCACAACGTAGGTATGTGCCCCAACCAAGAATTGAACCAGTGACCCTTTGGTTTGTAGGCCAGCCCTCAGGCCACCAAGCCACACCAGCTGGGGCTCATTCAGCAAATACTTGTAGTAACATAGCTACTGCTCTAGGTTTTAAGAATATACAGTGGTGAGCAAAATGGATAATCCATGTGTCCCTGTCCTTACATTCTAGTTGAGGCGAGACCGGAGACAAACAGGATAAATAGTCAGCTGGAATGAAATGCTGTGGAGTCAAATGAAGCAATAGAAGGGGAGCGCATGATGGGAAGTGCTCATTTAGATAGGGGGTTCCAGAAGGACAAAACTCAGGGGCAAAGATCAGAATGAGGAAAGGGAGCGAGCCATGCAGATACTCCCACGGTGGTCCCACTTGCTTTTCCTGTCGGCTCTACTGTGTTGTCATTTCCTTGTATGTTGAAAATGTTACTCAAACATTCCTTCCCACATTGCATTCACTTAGAGTCTAACAACTCGAGAGAAATTCCTTTCTTCTTGCGGTAGCATATAGTTACGTCCCTGTGCAGCTGATTTGTTTTTGTCCCACAGACAGTGGAAATTATATAACTGACAGTTTTTCTCCATACGCTGGCTGCTAGAAAACTCCGAGGTAAATTTGTGGACCATCTGTAGTAGCCATAGTAATTATGGTGCACATTATTTATTTTTTGAGCTTCATCTCATTAAGCCTTGCTTTTCTTTAACTCTACCCAGAATTTATGCTGTTTTGTATTTTATGCATTCATGTAAGCTAATCAAAATCCTGTTTGGGCCCTGACTGGTGTGACTCAGTTGGTTGAGCATCGTCCCACAAAGTGAAAGGTCGCTGGTTCAATTCCTGGTCAGGGCACATGTCTGAGTTACGGGCTCACTCCCGGTTGGGGCATGTGTGGGGGGCAACCAGTTGATGTTTCTCTCCCTCTCTTTATCCCTCTCTTTCTCCCTCCCTTCCCCTCTCTCTGAAGATAAATAATAAATCTTTCCCAAAAATCCCTACTTGGAATAAGGTACCGCAGTGAATTATAAGCAGGTATGTTTATAAAAATAGAAAAACACAACGTAGATGTAGTATAACTGTCACAGAGAACTAATTGCCAAGGGACATTTGGCAATAATTGATTATCACTGGGAAGTGCTACTGGTATCTGCATTGAATAGGACAGCTCCGCAACCAAGAATTATCTAGCCCAAAATGTTGATAGTGCTGAGGTTGGGAAACCCTACTGTAGACTGGACTTTTCAATCCATAATTTCATTCATTGCAGGGCTACAGAAGCATTTGGCCCATAAATGACAAGTGTGTTTCCATGTAGCTCATTCTAGCATACAGCATATATTCTAACTGGGAAGGTTGGGTGCCCTCCCGCTGAACCCGTGATCAGTCAGATATTTCTAAATGTAATATTTTCCCCTTCAAAAATTTATATGGTCATGCCCACAAAGTCACAACCTCAGGTTCACAAAATTGGGGGAAGGGTGCTTTTCATTTGAATTCCAGTATTTTAAGTACTTGAATAAGCAAAATAGTTAAAATAAGGGTTTTTTTATCCTCCATTCCCTTCACAGGCTTTTATAGAGACCATGTTTGCCAGTAAAGCCCCAGTGGAGGAGAGCTTTCTGTATGCCAAGGTGAGCTTCAAACAATCGGAAAGCTTTCGGGGGAGGCGAAGGTAAAATAACTTCACTGGTCTGCAGATGGCATCTGTTTGGCTTTCGTGGAAGTGACCAGGGTATCAGTGGAGAGGATTTCATCCTTGAATGTCACTGGTCATTTATTAGATGAGTCCAAAGTGTGCGGAGCTAGCTAAATGAAGATTTCAGAGGTGAACCGCTGACGAAGGGAAGGCTCCCACAGATGTGTGACGGGAAGACTGTTGAGGCAGAGGCAGAGGGTGGGAGGCCAAGCTGCACAGAGTCGCAGGTGCTGTCGGTCTCGAGCGCCGTCCCAGGACGCAGTGAAATGCGGAGAATTTACCGTTCACCTAGCATCTCTGTGAACCTGTCCAGAGCGTGAAGGTTAATAGTTTCATGAAAGGTTGGTATGAGTCATTTAGAGCTGTTGTTGAAATGCAAGCTATATTCCAGTGTTTTGGAATAAACAAACTGTAATGTAATGTGACTGTATCACTTTACTCAGCCTTGATCACAGGTTTTCTGGGTCCTCTTCTGGGCTTAATTTGAAAATCACAGGAAATTTAGAGTACTCAGAAGAAAAGAACAGATTTAATAATAGGATTGAATAACAGTATTGGAGTAAGAATAAGAAGTGGCCTGAAATTACAGCATAAGAAGTTTTGTTGGATATGATGGATAGTTTTCCAGTAATGACTTCCGGGAATAGGATTTACAGGGAGGTATGGGCTGTTGAGGAGAGCCTCGGCTGGGACAGCCCCAAGGAAATCCTTTCTTCAGTCACACTTTGCTGTTTTTCAGTTTGAATTTGAGTGCCGGGCCCGGGGAGCAGACATCTTAGCCTACCCACCTGTGGTTGCTGGAGGTAATCGGTCCAACACTTTGCACTATGTGAAGAACAATCAGCTCATCAAGGTACATGGAATGCCCATCGGCACTGCTTCCTCTGGGTCCAGGTGCCCTAGCAGAAAACTCTATCCTCAGGATCCCCCAGCCTGCAGCTTTCACAGAATAACTGCCATTTATATAAAGTACTTTATGATTTATGAAATGCTTTTCCAGACATTGTCTCATTTGATCCTCACACGGGCACTATGAGATAGGAGCAATTACTGACATGCCATTTAATAGGTGAGGAAAATAAGCTTTAAAAAATTAGGTAACATAGTAGTGCAAAGGCAAGCCTTCTACCCTAGAGCCTCTGCTCACTTTCTTTTATAACACCCCTTTCCTAAGGACTGGTAGCTACAGTGGGCCAAGCACATGGGAGCAGGCAGCTTTAAGAATACATTATTAGCACCCTAGCTGGTGTGGCTCAGTGGGTTGAGTGCCGACCAATGAACCAAAAGGTCACTGGTTCAACCCCCAGCATATGCCTGCTGGTGGGGGCGTGTGCCTGGGTTGCAGGCCGGGTGCCCTGTTGGGGGTTGGGGGTATGCGAGAGGCAACGGATTGCAGGTTGCATCAGTGTTTCTCTCCCTGTCTCTCTAAAATAAATTTTTTTAAAAAAAGAGTACTTTATTAACTATGAAAGAATTTATCTTTTATGGTTCTCTCCAAATGACTATACAAGTAATGAATTGTGTATTCCTCTAAATCCACTTTTAATTATGTTAATATTCAGTAAATTCAAAATATCAATATAGCAAACAAATTATACAGCATGTTATTTAAATGAATACCCATGAACCACTCAGGCTACTCAAGAGTCAGAACGTTACCAATACCCTGTATCTGTGGTGTGCCCTTCCTTCTGCCTCACTCCCACGGGCACTCACTGGTGGCCTGCTTTTTTCAGTTTGTCATTCCCTTGATTTTTTTGAAAACTTCTATCACATACAGTATGCTTGCTTATAAGACATGTAAACATTATATATGTAATAAGTAGTTTTAGGGTACTTAACTTTTGTTTTACTCATTAACTGTGATAATATTTAGTTGTTTTCTAACAGAAAATTTATTCTGTCATTTGCCAGAAACAAAAATCACATCTATTCCTCAAAGTTACTGTTACTATATATGCACATGTTGGATCATTACTCTATGGTGTGCCAAGTTCTGTGCTTATTTAGAGATAAGTAAGATATGTCCTGTCTTCAAGGGCACAAGTAGGTCATTTTATTGTAACATGACAAGAAGCAAGATAGAGATACACCCGAAGTTTTCTTCTTCCCCCACTTGCATTCTGATAGGGAGCAGAAGGGAAGTGATACCCTAAAGTTAAATGGTTAAGAGTAATTGTATATGAGTAAGTCCCTAGGTAAAACCCTTGTCTAGGATTTTGTTAGTTAAAGGTGATAGTGGTAATGGTGACATTTGTGATGTGCTGATGTTTACACCTAGAAATTCATACCCAAGCATCCTGGTTCCAGAGCCAGTGCACTTAACCACTATACAGTGGCCCCTTTCTTAAGCCACTGAATTCATTTGAAAAATTTAGATGCTGTTTCTTGTGAGAAGGAACCAGAGACAGTTAGTCTTTAAATTAGAGCTTTTTAAATTGATGTAATGTGAAAGGCAACCATCAATCCAGGGGGCACCTGCTCTGACCCATCTTTCTTTTGTTCCAGGACGGGGAGATGGTGCTGCTGGATGGAGGGTGCGAGTCTTCTTGCTATGTGAGTGACATCACCCGCACCTGGCCTGTCAATGGCAAGTAAGGCTTCTGCAGATCCCACTGCTTCTGGGAATATGGTTATGTTTAGAGAAATGGCTAAAAAAATAGACGGTCCTCTCTAGCTCGGGTCAGCTGCCTTTGCAAAGCTCCTGATCATTTGCTAAGACTGTTTCATTCATCATATCACACAGTTGGGCACCTGGAAACACCTAATTAACATCCACACACGTATGTATACATGTATACATATATGTAGGTAGATAAGTTGATTGATTGATAATAATTGATTCACTTAAGGAATTGACTCACACATTTGCAGGGCAGGCTAGAAACTTCAAGCAACAGTTGATGTTGCAGTCTTGAGGCAGAATTCACTCTCCAGTATAGGAAGGCAGTTCTAGCATTTGAACTCATTTAGTATAGGATACGTTTTGGCCCATATTGCAGCCAGCCAAGCAGATAGCCTATTAGAGCCTTTCTGACCCCTTAAGCTATAACAATGATTCCAGAATCTCTGCTTAGTGGACTCATATCAATAAATTCAGCCTGATCCAACTTTATGTTCCTCCCGCCGTTATCCCACATGTCGCTATCCTTTCCCACACATTCTCAAACTTTGTGTGAATAGGAAAAATTAGGTAGTTCTTTTTGGTTATTGGGTCACACTTTATACATAACCTTTCAGGACCTGCTAGGTAGGAGTACAGTGTAGTTAAAAGTCCAGAAGCAGGTACCAAGGCAACTACCCGTGGGTTCTTATTCAAAACAAGGTTAATCTCAGATGGTGGTAGAAGGACTGCTTCTACCAGCAGAGATGCCTCACCAGAATTTAGGGGTTCAGTGTCCCCAGCTTCATCAGAATCAGTCAGAATTGCACAGCTCAGATTTGTGCATTCCAGTGTATGTAAATTTTACATTTAAAAAACTTCTGAAATATTTAGTAGTACTGTGGTGGCGTGAAGTATGGATACCAACATCACAATGTTGGTAGTCACACAACCTGAGAGCCCGGTGTGTGGGTGTTCATTGTACCATTTTATTGTTATATTTAAATATTTCTCTATTAGGGAACATTTACATAATATCTATAATTATAAAAAACATCACAGTGACCATTTTTGTACATTCAGCTTTTTTTGAATTTCAGATGTTTTTTTAGGATGGGTACTTACAACAGAATTACAGGTTTAGTTTATATGAGCATCTCTGAAGACCTTTGATTTAATTGGCTGTACTAATTTACACTCCTAGCAACAGTACACGAAAATACATATTATATACCACCCCACTGTGGTTATTTTGTCATTTTCCCCATGACTGCTAAAGAAATTATTATTCTGAAGATAAGTTAGTAGTTACCAGAGTATTGACTGGTTTATCCCATGACACATTTTGTCTATAAGAAGTGGATCCCTAAACTTTTTTTTTTTTGTTTGAATGATAAAAATTGGAAAGGATCACAAGTGACCTGGTACAGCCCTCAGACATTCACAAGTGGGTGCATCTTCTAGCCTCAACTCGTGTGTGTCTGCTGAATGAAGGACTGTTTCTGCCGAGGTTTGAAGGGTTATTGCTCTTCCTGTTGAACATGCAGGCTGCGGTGAGGCCCTGTCAGCAATGATACGTTGGTTCTAATTAAACACCTACAGTGCCCCGTCATCATCACCTGGGAGTTTTTCTCATCAAACTTAGAAGTAAATATTAAGCAAAACATAATTCCACAGCTGAAAGGTTTTTGGTTTTGTCTTAAAGAAAGGATTTATTGGGCCATCCTCTAGCCGGCAAAGGACCAGGTCGTGGGACCTGCCGTTCAAACCACCAGCGGCAGGGCCTGGGGAGACGCAACATGTGCACTGTCCTGGAGTTGATGGGCACTTTTATGCATTATGTTTAGGGAAAGAAAGATGTGAAGTTGTTTTGAAAGAACTAACATTGGCTACAGTTTAAGGAGGGGTGGTGACGGCAGCACAGTTCTAGGATAGGAGCCCAGTCCAGAGGAAGAAATATTTATTACTTTTTTTAAAAGTTTTTATTTATTTATTTTTAGAGGGAGAAAGAGAGGAAGAGAAACATCGATGTGTAAGAGAAACACATCAGTTGGCTGCCTCTTGCAGGCCGCCAACCAGGGACCTGGCCTGGTACCCAGGCATGTGCCCTGACTGGGAATCAAACCGGTGACCTCTCATTTCACAGGCTGGCACTCAGCCCCCTGAGCCACACCGCCAGGGCAGAATATTCACTGGTTTTGACGGCTGCAGGTGACAGTCCTGAAAGTTCGTGCACGTGCTGGACGTGGCGGCGGCTGGCGCTTGGCTCGCAGGTGCCTGGAGGTTGATTCGCAGCTCTGACATACGTTCGGATATGAGCAGTCTTTCGTTAGTTGGCACAAAGCAATTAACTGGTTTTCCTGTCTCTTCCTCTCACTCTCCATAATTTGATTTTTGACATATCAGAATTTTTCTCTTGTCACAAACTTCCTGCATTATCAGTTAGTACAAGCTCTTTGGTTTTCCTGTGCCCAGGTTTACAGCGCCTCAGGCAGAACTTTACGAAGCTGTTCTAGAGATCCAGAGAGATTGTCTGACCCTCTGCTCCCCCGGGACAAGCTTGGAAAACATCTACAGCATGATGCTGACCCTGTTAGGACAGAAGCTGAAAGAGTTGGGGATCATAAAGAACATTAAAGAAAATAATGCCTTCAAGGTACCTCACTTCTTTTGACTTCACTTCTCAAAAACACCTTGCATGCTGCTCGGTTTTTATGTAAAGCTGATCAGGTTTAGAAATGGTCTTGGTGATTCTCCATCTGTAAAAGGAACTTGGGTTGAACTCGCGTTTCAACAAAGAGAGTCAGTACTTACTCCTCCCAGAAGGGGGCAGCACACTCTGCTTCATTGCGTACTGTATAACTAGCTCAGTCATCAGGGGACATAAAATGAAGTCTAGCACAGACCTCGGAAAGGACACAAGAAGGAGAGAGGTTAACTCTTAATTCTTTTGTGGTGATTTTGAAAAGGTAGCGGTTGGAGGGGACGGTGTTTGTTACTTCAGTGACATTGTTGAGACTTTAATAGTATCATCAAGGGCATGTCTAGTGAATTTCATCTGCGTCTAAAATGTAATGGTGCTCCATAAAAATGTAAAGCCTCAGCTTTAAATTAAAATGCTGGGTGGTCAAGCCAAATAGACCATTAAGGCATCTCTCATTTCCACAGTTAGGCTGCCAGGGGTTTTTATCAATAGGAAAGAAACTATGACTTCCTCTTCTGCAGGCCAGCAAATCTTTAACAGATAGAAATATCCAGGCCAATAAATGCCTGATAATTACTGTGTTATCTGATGTTTCATCCTGTTCCACAAGATGTTAAGAGATACTTAGGGTCCCCAGAGTAGACTTTCTAAGAGGGGTGTGTGAACATTGAAATTAGAACTATTCTAACACAATCATTCTCCCGTTCCCTAAGAAAAGAGGTTTCCATTTGCCATTGTTGCTACTGGGGTTACCCAAGTCTGCATGTATGTATATGTTGATAATGGGAATGAAAATGTGTGTGAGTTCATCTGCACCAGCAGAGTTTCATACAAGAGGTGGCAGTTGATCAGGTCTCTTAAGCAGTAGCCCAAGGACAGTTTCCACGTAAGCAACAGAACCATGGGGAAGGTATTAACATGTATCTCACTGATTCATACATGCCTGACTTTCCCCTTAAGGGGTCACCGCTCTAATAACACTGTGGCAATTATCTTTTCCAGGCTGCTCGAAAATACTGCCCTCATCATGTTGGCCATTACCTCGGGATGGATGTCCATGACACTCCAGACATGCCCCGTTCCCTCCCTCTACAGCCTGGCATGGTGATCACAGTGGAGCCAGGTAAAAGGGGTGGGTAGCAGCTTCTGACCCCTTGGGACAAATACTAATAGTGTCAGATAAAAAGGAGAACATCATTTATTTTTACCTAAACTAACATAATTAAATTAGAGGTAGGGGCAGAGTTCCCGTGTGGAAGGGAACTTTATTTTAGATTTTTCTTGAGCTTTCTTATTTAGCATACACAGTTTAATTTGACTTCTCCAGCAAACAATACAAGGGAACAACTCTCTAAGTAGATATGAAGAAATAAGTCTTGCCCTGGGTGGTGTGGCTCAGTGGATTGAGCGCTGGCCTGCAAACCAAGGGGTCGCTGGTTCGATTCCCAGTTATGGCACATGCCAGCACATGCCTGGGTTGTGGGCCCGGCTCCCCAGTGTGGGGTACGCTGGAGGCAACCACACATTGATGTTTCTCCCTCCCTCCCTCTCCTCTGTTCAAAAATGAATGGATAAAATCTTTAACAACCATGCCTTTGCCAGGGCCAATTTGTGCTAGTTTCTGAGCAGTAGGGGTGGGCTGCTCGCACTACTGACGCTCCCAGTCCTTTTCTTGCAGAAAGACCCTCAGACTCCCTATATTCTTAGCGGCACCTGCTCTGCAGACTGCATAGAACTGCCCACATCACCCTACTTCTTAGTATACAAATTCTTTCTCCTGAGCTTCAGAGAAAGCTGGCAATTTCATGGTTCGTGGCTTGTGTGATGCTAAGCATTGGGCCGATTTCAAGAGAGATGGTAGCCATGACAGAGTGTGAAGAGTGATACTGATAAAGTTTTAAATACTAATGCTGTTTTTGTTGTGAAAACAGATTTTATTCTTAGATTTCAAGTGTTTCCATCTCTAAAGTATGTAACTATAGCTGGGACATGGCTTTTTTATTCATTCTGGAATGCGAACCTCTTTTTAATTAAGGTATAGTTGATACACAGTATTATATTAAAGGTGTATAACATAGTGAGATTTCACATTTATGCACCTCACAAAGTGATCACCACAAAAAGTCCCTTATCTGTCTGTCACTAAAGTCATTGTGGTGTTACTGAACTGTATTCCCTGTGCTGTACTTGACCCCCTCTGACTTACACGATAACTCTAACTTTGTACCTCTGTACCCCTTACTCCCCTTCACCTTTTCTCCCACACCCCACTGCCCAGCCCTCTGGCAGCTCTCAGTTTTTCTGAATCTATGAGTCTGTTTTGTTTGTTCATTTGTTTAGTTTTTTAGATTTAACATATGTGTGAAATGATACAATGTTCGTCTTTCTGTGATTTACCTCACTTAGCACAGTACCTTCTATGGTCTATCCATGTTGTCACAAATGGCAAGATTTCATTCTTTTTCATGTCTCAGTGATATGTAAATATACATTCAATTTTTCTTTGTCCATTTATCTGCTTATGGACACTTCTTGTGTCCATATCTTGGCTATTTTAAATAATGCTGCAGTGAACATAGGGGTGCACATGTCTTTTCAAATACTGAAGTAGTGGGTTTTTTCCTTCAGATAAGCACCCAGAAATGGAATTGGCGGGTCCTTCTTTCTCTCTTGTTATAGCCTGTGTTTTAAAGTCTGTTTGTCTAATACAAGTCTTGCTATCCTAGCTTCTTTTTTTGTTTTGTTTCCATTTCCATGAAATATCTCTTACATCCCTTTACTTTCAGTTTATGTGTGTCTTTCAATCTGGAGTCTCATGTAGGCAGCATCAAGGGTCTTGTTTTTCTATCCATTCAGTCATGGAGCACCTAGTTTACATTTACAGTAATTTTTGATAGATATGTACTTATTGCCATTTTAATTGTTTTCACACTAGATTTATAAGTAGTTGGTCTATTATCTTTATATTGCCTTTACTAATGAGAACTTTTTTCTTTCATATATATTCTTATTATATGAAAGAAAAGGAAGGAAAGAAAGGAAAGAGAGAGAGAGAGAGGAAGAGAAACATCAATGGTTGCCTTACCTGGGGACCAGGCTTCACCCAGGCATGTGCCCTGGCCAGGAATTGAACCGGCGACCTTCTGCTTTGCGTGATGATGCCTGACCAACTCAGCCACATAGGTCACAACTAGAACATAATCTCCTCTCTCCTTATTTTGTCTGTTGTTTCTGTGTATTAGGTAGGTGAGCTAAATCTCCTGGTGTTAAAAAATGGCCTTATTTAGGTGTCCTTTGAGGTCCATAGGTGGAATCCCTCTTGTCACCAGAGCCAGGTGCCCTAGAGGTACTCCCTAGGTGGGCTAGTGTGGCCTCCTGTTGTGGCAGGGCCACAACTTCAACGGACACACTGGCAGGTGAGGCTGGTCCCTGGCCCGCTGGCTGTGGGGGCCTGGCCACTGCTGTTGCAGGCTCACTGGTGAGCAGGACAAGCCTTCAGTGTGGTTGGCTACACAGCCCCGCTACACTGTTGCAGACACATTGCTGTGTGCTGGTGCCGACTGAGGCCACCCACTGGGCGTGGCGGAGCAAGAGCAGATTTGGAGGGGTGCTAGCCTGGGTGGGTCCTCAGGGAAATGCCGGGGTGGGGTGAGCAGTATTAACAAGGTTAATGGAGAGTGTCAGATACCATGCCTGCCAGTGTCAGACCAGCTACATTAAAGAAACAGGGGAATGACACCCACCAACACCTCTGACTCCAGAGAAAATTCCAACAGATTCCTGTTCCTGCATCACACACCCTAAAATCAGTCAATGTATCGCCCTCATATATGACTTAGGTGCTTTTCAAACTGCTGCCTCTGTGCCAGGATGCAGAAAGAGCACAACTTGGGTTTCCTTCAGCTTTTTCACTCTCCCAGACGTAAGCCCCACTGGTTTTCAAAGCCAGATGTTATAGGTGCTCCTCTTCTTGGTGCAGGTCCCCCCCAAGCTAGGGCTTGGACCCCTCGCTCTTCGAGGACGACCTCCACAGTCGTGATATCCTTCCCACTTGTGAGTCACCACATAGGGAATGGGGGATAGGGTGGGTGTTGACTAGACTTTCAGTGTGGCTTTTTCTGCATGTCTGTAGTTGTAGGACATCTGTCCTGCTGGTCTTCAGTCCTTCGCAGAGACAGCTGCTCTGTGTGTAGTCGTAGTTCAGATGCCAGTGAGAGGAGGTGAGCACAGGGTATTTCTGCTTTGCCACCTTGGACGCAGAGCCAGGAGGCTTGTTCGTGACTGCCAGCTTAGCTTGTCTGTGGGACGCCATTCCTTGTGGTTGGTGCACTGCCTCCACAACAAGCATGTCTCCGGGTGGGATCGCTGAGTTGGGGCGCATCTTTCACAGCGCCCTTTGAACCCAGTCACACGTTGCTGCCTGTGGCCTCACAATCCCGTTAGTCCCATCGAGTCGGCACATGGGCGCTCCCTTAGACTTGGACTGCGTTTTTCTCTGATGATCTTTTCTTACCGCAGAGCAGCGACTGTGAGCACAGGTGGGGAAGTTTACCGTTTCTGTGCTGTGAAGGGACTGCTGTCTCTCTGACTTCGTGATTAGAAAGGGTACCTTGGGGCTCTTAGAATTTTCCAAAAGTTCATTAAAGTCTTCCTGTTTCTCTTACTTCACAGCATGTGCATCAGTTATGTTTATGGCTTATTTGAGAGGGTTTATTTGAATATTTCTGCACCTTCTGGTTGTTCAGTCTTAATAATCTCTAAATAAGTGTTTTTAAAATATATTTTAAAACATCTTATGTCTTTATTTTAGCAAAGCTCCCTTTTCTCACAAGACTGTTAGGCAGAGAAAGAATTCATTTTTGCTCTCTACCAGTTCCCAGCATATATGGACATACTCATGGGTTAAGTAGCTTTGGTGACCTGATTGAGCCTCTAAAATACGACAGAATCATGATCGGCATTACTGTAGTTACATGGAGCCTGCAGTCTGGTCTACAAACTAACTACAATGATAGTTTTAGTAACGACAGTCAACATCTATTGACTATTATGTAGCAGACGCCTTTATATGTATTGTCTCATTTCATCTCCGTGACTCCCAGTTTTACACGTGAATTTGAACAGGTTGTACCTACCCCACATCATCCAGCGACTACCTTTTACAAACAGCATGTTCTGTTTTCTGCTTCTCAGGCATTTACATCCCCGAGGACGACAGAGATGCCCCAGAGAAGTTCCGTGGTCTTGGTGTGCGGATTGAGGATGATGTGGTGGTGACTCAGGGCTCACCTCTCATCCTTTCTGCTGATTGTCCCAAAGAGATCAGTGACATCGAACACATCTGCAGCAGGGCCTCTTGACCCTCGTTGCAGCCCACGTGCCTCTCAGGTTCAAGGCTGTGCACCGGCACCTGTGCACATGAGCTTTCTGAGTGTTGTCTGTGTGTGTGCCTTCATCTGCGGGTTCCATTCGGGAGTGTGGGGACCGTGTGAATGTATGTAATTGTGTGTGTGGTCTTTTTTTGCTTTAAGCAACTAGAAATCAGGAAAGTTGAATTTTTGGACTGTATGTTACTGCAACTTTAGAACAACATTAATTCTGCAGAATTAATGACCCAGGCAAGTTTAATTTTTAAACATAAAAATAGTTCTTGGTTATATCTGTTCATGCATTCCAGTTAACGCATTTAAATACACAGAAAATTTCTCTTCTTCGGGTCTTTTCCTTTCAGAGCTTTTGCTAAGATCCACCTAATAGCATAAGATACTTGTGTGATGTGTGTATTTGGAGCAAATCGCCAAGGCCTCTGCCTACACTAGAAGCCGTGTAGCCATCCATGATTGTGTGTGGGAAATACATGCCTTTCATACAGGTCCCATGTTCCAGAGCCTGCATGTCTCCTGGAGCCACATGAGCCCTCATGGCACTGGTGTCCTGTGGCCCCACCGTGTAGCCACCGTCCAGATTCCAGCAACACTAGCTATCAAACAAAACGGCTTTGAGCCTTCTCGCTACTCGGTTGCCTTGGGCCTGGAAAGTGTTTAGATTCTTGAAAAGGAAGGAATGAAAGAGAAAAAAGGTATACAGGTGTCTGCTCCAGATCCAGCCCTCCGTCTGTTCTCAGTCTAAAGATGACTCCTTTCCCAGACACCCATGCTTCCTTTGTAGACTCTGAGCACACTGCCTCGTGGCACACCTTGAAGCTGCCCCTCTGGCCGAGGGCAGGCCCTCTGCTTACCCAGAGTGAGAGGAATGGCACCTAGTTTCGGGGGAGATGCTCGGAAATGCTCCTGTTAGCGTTCTGTGATTTCCTCTAGTGCTCACAAAAACAAAATATGAAACCCACCAAGTGCCTATAAGCAGCCTGAGATCTTCTTTCTCGGCTGGTAGCACTGGGAGAAATCTCTCTCTCAGCACACCATCGGACACGATTACACAGGAACGCAGTTTGCACAGTGAACAAGGCTAGATTTTTGCAGATGGTTTATTTGGGAGCTTCTGTCAAAAAGAGAAGCTTTGAGGACTAGTGTGTCCTTGTCTTTTAGAACTGGATATAAACCTAAGATACATAAAACATGCTGATACTGGAGCGTCAATTTGAGGGTTTTTAAGACAACTCATTTTTGCTGAGCACAGGCCAGGGAATTAACACTCACTGCAGTGATAGAGACTTGCCCACCTTACCAGGAAAACCCAGGACACGGAGCCCAAAGCAGACAGGCAGTGACTTCATCAGGAGACATAATACAATGAACCAAAGTGATACAAATCATGCCCTCACAGCGTTTACCCACAAAGCCTGGCTTTGCTAACCTGATCTGTGCAGCTGTGGGGATGGATGACTGCGCAGCTGGAGTCATCCTCTGTGCCTGCCTTCCCTCCAGCTTCTCCGTCCTGTGCTGCCTTCCGAAAGGATGGGGCTGAAAATAAATCCACAACTCAGGCTTCTCACCCTTGGGCCCCTGTGACCCTAATAGCCCTTAGATTGGGTTTCCTTTGTTCGTTCACAGTCCTGGAATAAGGAATTTCCGTTCTCCCTAAAAATCATTTTCTGTGGTCTTCAGTGTTTTGGCTAAACGTTTAGGCAGGTTTTTTGTATAGCAGCATAAAAAAGATTCCTGAAACAGACTCCTTCCAGTTAAATTCCAGTTGAGTTGTACAGGCATTGCAAGTGGTAGTTCGAAAGGCTTCTGTGGTGCTTTCGGCTAATTTGTATTACCTGACCTGGGTATATTGCCCTTGGAACCCAAGATTGACCATTGCCACTAAACATTCGAATCAGGCTGTCAGAACCATCACAAAATGACCTACTGCCCATCTCAGAGTGGTGCTGGGGACTGTCCACTAGATCCAGGCTCGTGAGCGGCCAGCTGTGCCCAGTGTGGGAATCTCATCCATTCTTTGCCGCACTGCAGACATGCCCCACATTTCCCTCCGTGTCTCAGTGTGATGAGTGCTTCATGTACATACCAGGCTCTCCCAGAACAAAAACCATCATTTTCAAAAGTCTTTCGAATGTTCCACTGGAAGTTTTCTCCCTGAATTGAGTAGATGAGTTTGGATCATTAACAGTACCATCTAAATGAAGGATACTTTTACATGTTTATTTCAGAAATTGCTGTTCCCCCTCTGCCCCCCATAATCAGGAAACGGACTGTACAGTAAAAACTCTACTCTTCTCATAGCCCTAAAATCCACGTTAGGAAGCCACTTCTGGTGGTGGTGTCAAGTTCCCTGTGTGGGTTTTGAGCCTGGGCAAATACACTTCAAGCTAAAGTGTTTAATGTTCCTAGTAGAATGAGAAGATGAATACATCAAGAAGCCCTGATGTTAGGGCAGAATTCCATTGTCACAAAGCATGTGGGTCCTCCTGGCTGCTCTTCTGACCTCAGCCCGTGTGTCACGGGAGCTTGGGGTGAGCATCAGTGTTATTTGGGTCGGGGATCCCCATGAAATCAAGGCCTCTTGGGGTGTGCTCATGAGGATCTGAGAGAACTAGTTTTCTTAGCATTCTTAATGCCTTGTATGACTTTCGTGCAATTATATAAATTTGGACAAAATGCTGTTACTTTTAAGGCCCTTTCCGCTGAATATAGTTGTCATTGCCCAATAAGGGAAAAACATTTGTTATTGTCATTTAAAAAATAAATTATAAAACAATAAAAGTGTAACCCATGTGTGTGTTATTTTTAAATCTACAATCTACAGCTTCGAGAACATTTTGATTTACAATTTTTTTTAACCCTCACCCTTGTATTGCATTGCTTTTAGAGAGAGAGAGACATCAATCAGTTGCCTCCCATATGCACCCTAACCCGGGGTCAAACCCACAACCTAGGTATGTGCCCTGGCTGGGAATCGAACTCACAGCCTCTTAGTGTACCAGACAACACTCCAACCAACTGAGCCACCAGGCAGGGCTGACTTACAAAATATTTTATTTTACAGAGTGTCCATTAATTGCTGTCACAAAATCATAATAGCAAAGTTGCCATGTCTTACTAGTGATAGATGGGGAGAAAACAATGGGTTAGATGCAGCCCATTCAAAGATTGACTCAAGGATCCAATGTATAACATGGTGCCTGGGGTTCGTAACACTGTATCGTATAAATGAAATTTGTGAGTAAGAGTAGAGCTTAAAATGTTCTCACACAAAAAAACAAAACAAATATGTGAGTTGACTGGGGCATCCTTTCACAGTATCTTAACATTTTGTCAATTATGCCGCAAGAAAGCTGGGGGCAAAAATGGTTTACTCTCCACAAAACTAACCCATAGGTCTTCAGGCAACCCCTCTAGAACTTGAATCTAAACTAGAGCCGTCAGCATTTTATAAAGGTTGGTTTTTGTGGGGAAGTAGGGTCAGTTGGCAAAATTGTAAATATCTGAACTTTTGGTTTCAGCTTTCGGCTCGGAGGAGGTGAGGTGGCAGCTCTGGTCCTCCCATATCCGGATGCACTACACCAGCCACCTCCACCGTGCTGTCAAAGTTCGACCCCCAAAAGATCAAAGTCGTACACCTGAAATGCAATAGTGGGGAAGTCAGTGCCACATCTGCCCTGGCCCCCGAGCTCTTCCCCTTGGGCCTGTCTCCAGAAAAGTTTGGCGATGACATTGCCGAAGTGACTGGTGAATGAAGGGCCTGAGGATCACAGTGAAACTGACTATTCAGAAGAGACAGGCCCAGACTGAGGTAGTGCCTTCTGCCTCTGCCCTAATCTTCAAAGCCCTCGAAGCACCAAAGAGCAGAAAGAAGCAAAAACATATTAAGTGCAATGGAAATACCACTTTGACCAGATTGTCAGTGTTGCCCGACAGATGCAGCGCTGATGGGCTGGAGAACTCTGGAACTGTTGAAGAGATCCTGGGGACTACCCAGGCGGCAAGCTGTGATGTTGATGGCTGCCACCCTCCTGACATCACAGATGACAACAGTAATGGGGCAGAATGCCGGCTAGTTACCTACAAAAGAATATTTCGATTAACCATTTGACAACCAAAAGTAAATAAATATGTGCACTTTCTCAGCCATATCAAGGATCCTATGTGATGCTGGCTGGTATGGCTCTGGATTGAGCGCCAGACTGCCAACCAAAGGATCACTGGTTCGATTCCCAGTCAGGGCACATGCCTGGGTTGCAGGCCAGGTCCCCAGGATGGGGCCCGTGAGGGGCAACCACACATTGATGTTTCTCTTTCTCCCTTCCTATCTCTCTAAAAATAATTTTTTTTTTTTTAAGAGTCCTATGTGTAGTCTTCTCTCCGTATTAGGAATCCTGTTTAAAATCTGAGGCATTCTGTAAGGCATGCTTTCCAACATTTTTCACTCCTGGCACATAAAAAGATATTTTTTGTACAGCACAACAGAATACACTTGGGATTTAGGAGTATGTACATGTGATTTGGATTAAAAATTCATTACATAACTAAGAAAATTCAAAGTATACAATGTTTTATTGAAAAATTTTAATTCATGAAATACTTCTCTTTTTTTTCCCCTTTGTATAATCACATTTATTTTTTTCTTTAATTTTTATTTTTATTTTAATGATTGTTCAAGTACAGTTTTCTCCCCTTTACTCCCACTCAAGCCCACCCACCCCCCTCCCATCTTCCCTCCCATTACCACCCTCCCCCTAGTTTTTATCCATGTGTCTTTTAACTTTGTTCCTGCAAACCCTTCCCCTTTTCCCCTGAAATTCCCTCTTCTCTCTCCTCTGGCCACTTCCTGCCTGTCTCCTAATGCAGTGTCTTTGACTATATTTTGCTTGTTTCTTTGTTTTGTTGTTTAGGTTCCTGTTAAAGGTGAGATCATACGGTATTTGTCTTTCACTGCCTGGCTTACTTTGCTTAGCATAATGCTTTCCAGTTGCATCCATGCTATTGCAAAGGGTAGAAGCTCCTTCTTTCTTTCTGCTGCATAGAATTCCATTGTGTAAATGTACCATAGTTTTTTGATCCATTCATTTACTGATGGGCATCTAGGTTGCTTCCAGCATTTAGCTATTGTAAATTGTGCTGCTATGAACATTGGGGTGCAAAGGTTATTTTGGATTGGTGTTTCAGGGTTCTTAGGATATAGCCCCAGCAGTGGAATTGCTGGATCGAAAGGCAGATCCATTTTTAATTTTCTGAGGAAGTTCCATACTGTTTTCCATAGTGGTTGTAATTCATGAAATACTTCTAAAAATAATTTTTTAAATATCAATGAATGACATAGCTTACTTTTGGGAATGTGACCTTTTTTTTTATCGTTTAAGTACAGTTGTCTCCACTTTGCCACCACCACTTTCCCCGGCCCCACCCACCCCCACCTCCCACCCTCAACCCTACCCCCCTGTGGCTTTGTCCATGGGTCCTTTGTACTTGTTCCTTGACGGCCCTTTCATGACTATTTTAATAAACTCAATTCGGTTAATATTTTAACCGAATCTGGCCCTTCACCTTGTTTTATCCGGCCCAGCACCTTGCTTCTACCTGGCAGCAGCTCTGAGCTCTCCCTTAACTGTCAAGGAGTAGTTACATTTATAAAGCCCTGAAATTACATTTGGCCCTTTGAAGGCAACCGTGAGGCTGATGTGGCCCCCAATGAAAATGAGTTTGACACCCCTGACTTAGGGAGTTTAAAGTCATAAAATCTAGAATTATGTTGAGTAGGGTTTACCTTGCACATAAAAACATGTGGTATTATGTAAACACTGACCCAGATTTCTACCAGTTTTTAAAGCCCAGTGGTTCTGGATAGTTGCCACTGAATACAGTCTTTCTTTTCCTAGAAAAGGTGGGATTGGGAATCCTACAACGTATGCCAAGAAATGTTGGGTTATGTTTCTCTGCATATTGTATAGATTAAAATCTGCAATACTCTGTAGCCAGCCCCTGCACTGATTTTAATCTGGCCAGTGAACAGTACATTATACGTAAACAATTCTTTACCAGAGGGAAGAAGGATCACTGTATATAATAAATTGTACTTGACATTGCATAAAGTAGGTACATCAGGTGCAGAGTCCACCTGCAAAAGCCTGGAAGAGTCTACCTTGACAAAAAATTTTATTATAAGATATGGTGTCTCCTCGACAAATTGAACAATTACCACTTGATTCAGCAGTTCTACTTCGGAGCACATGCTCAAGAGAAGTGGAAGCAGCAGTGTCCGCAGTAGCCGAGAGATGGAGGCGGCCCGAATGCCTATCCGCGCATGAACGAGTGGGCCAAAGTACAAATCCATGCAGTGGGATATTATTCAACTTTTGGAAGGAATGAAATTCTGATCCCTGCTACAACGTGGGTGAACCTTTAAGGCATTATACTAAGTGAAATAAACCAGATAAAAAAAGAACCAACCAGTGTGATTCCACTTTTACAAAGTGCTTAGAGTCGTCAGAACCATAGCGACAGAAAGTAGAAGGGCGGTGGCCGGGGCTGAGGGGAGCGGGGATGGGGAGTTCGCATCTAATGGGGACGGAGATTTAGTTTGGGAAGATGATAAAGTTCTGGAGGTGGATGGTTGTGATGGGTATAAAACCACATGAGTGTACTTAATGCCACTGAACTATATGCTAAAAATGATAAAAATCATAAATGTCGTGTATATTTTACCACAATAAAAAATTTTAACTATATTAGCATGTGCACTGGGGGAAGAGGAAGGCAAAAGGCAGATGGAGGTTCACAGTATTTCAGTGTTTAAAATAAGAACCAGTGAAAAGCTAACTTGGTATCATCAAATACAGGAGTTTGTAACTCATGGTCCCTGCAGTCATCAGACTATGAAGAGTCATGTATTTGGGTGCGCCTATTTTTACAAAGGTATACCCAGGAGAGTTACTGAGAAGCAGTGTCACAGAGAGTGGTTGAGAGAGCAGAGGCTATTTTGGGTGGAAGGAGAAAGAGAAGCATGGTGTCTGGCTCCGAACAGCCGTGAAGCTATCAGAGCACGTCCCACTCTGTGCTGCTCCGTTAGGCAGAGCAGGAACTGGTGGGTGGGAGCTAGCACTCACACACACTCGGAATTGTAGAGGGAAAGGGATGTTAGGGGCTTCGTCCAACCGCCTCACAGAGAAGTCTGCAAGTTGGGGTGACCGGCCTGGGATCACACGGCTAGTTAGTGCAGTGGGGTTTAGAAGGAGGTCTCCCACCTCCGAGATCGGGGTGCTTTCTCAACAGCACGCTGATTCCCAAAGCCCCTTCCAAACCATGTCCACACTCTACGATTCTGGCACTTTACCTCCTCAGACTGAGCTAAATACGCCTCCATTTTTGAGGAAAATATGAACTCACTGGAAACCCTCTCTCCTTCACTCTCTTACATGCGTGAATGTCCTCCCTCTCTTTTCAAAATAGTGAAGTATCCATTTCCTTCTACAATAAATCTCAGCCTGGAGAATCTTGTAATAACACATGTAAGCACAACATAACTACAAAGTACAGTGATTAATACCAAAATGATATCCCCAATAAACAGCTCAGTGAAAAAGAAACAACATAGTGCCAACACAGAGCGCTACAGACCTTTTTTTGTTTGTCTCAAATTATAAGAAAGTTTATTTAGAAAGTTACAGAGGTTGTAGAAGTGGGCCAGCTGGGCCGCATGGACTCAGGAAACAAGTCACAGAAGCAAAAGAAGGTCGCTTGGAGCTTAGAGAGGGAAGGGCGCTTGTAAGGGGCCTGGGGGAAGGAGAGGGGGCAGGGGAAGAGGACAAGGATGGGAAAGCCCAGGGCTTGCTCCCACAAGGTAGAGCTTGCTGATCTTTTTTTTTTTTTATCTTTTTTTTTAAATAAATGGATCTGTGTTCTCTAGAAACAACTGGTAGTAGAGAGAAGCAGTACAGATGTTTTCTCTTGGGCAACAGCAAGAAGTCTGGGAGCAGTTGGATTTCGCTGTGGGGGAAACACGTGAGGGCAGCCCAGGACCGACTGGGCAGCCCGGAGAAGCTGTGAGGGGCGCCCTACAGTGCGGAACACCCAGGGGCAGGGCCTGTCAGTCGCTTAGCTTTTACTGAGCTGCAACTGAGCCAGGTGCTAGGGGGTGCGAAGGTGAATCGGAAACACACACAGTCCCTGCCTCAAAGAGCTCCTAGTCTGCTGAGTGACACTGGCTTGTAAATAATTACAAAGCAGAATTGTGTCATAACAGAGTTAGTTACAGCGATGGCATGAAGGAGGAAGGACGGGCTAACTTTGCCAGGAGAGTAAAGACCACTGGTCAGAGAAGATACCCCAGTTTTATAATAAAATTGCCACATTTGGATAGCACTTTCATTTCCATTATTATCTCATTTGTACTTAGGATGAGCCTACGCAGTAAGTACATCACTAACCTCATTTTACGGTCAATAGCCACCCCCTGCCCAAGGATGTGACTCACCCAACACCATAAAGTAGATCTGAATGGAATTCAGCTCCTTGAACTTGAAATTGTGATTTGTGAACCTAACACTCACTAAGCTCTTACTAGGCAATCTGTGTGCACTATCTCATTTAATCTCTGCAGCAACAATTCTTAACAGTCTTCATTTTATAAATGAGAAAAGCAAGACTTTCCGAAGTTCAAGTAACCTGTGGAAGCCAGGATTTGAACTGAGCTACAGCTCAGAACCCGAACCCCTAACAACCCCACTGCACTGTGCTGCTTCCCATCCTTCTGCACGTGGGCGCTTCAGTTTTCAATGACCCCAACTAGTGAGGTGCAGCTGGTGGCAGACACACCTGCGCTGGAACCCCTCCTTGGCCATTTCCCAGATCTCTGACCTCAAGATAATTTGCTTAACCTTCCCTTCCCTTCACATTTCTCACCCATAAAATAGGAATCCTACGTATCTGACCACCCAGTTATTTTCGCACATAGATCTTCACTCATTCTTCGATTTTGCATTTGACCCAATTTGTAGTCATCACTGTTGTCAGCGGGACACAGGCTGCACGAGGGCTGGGACTGTCTGTACACATCCTGCTCACCTTCGGGACTCCTACATGCAGTGCAGGGCCTGACCCACGGGGGGCACCCAACAAACATCTGTTCAGTCAGCAACTCGTCCCAGAGGAAAATGAGTTCTCTCCTGGCTTCAGTACATCTGACTTCCCCGGAAGGATTCTGGGAGAAGTAACCAGGGTGATGAGGTATTATGAATGACCACTGCTACCATCTTTCCGGAACCATCTTTTGCCAAGGGAGGTGAGATGGTGATCGGCAACCCTACTAGGATCACAAGTAGGGCCAGCATCACAAGAGTGTGACCTGTGCAGTCAGTCACACAGGGCTCTGGGCTCAGAAGGGCCCTGCACGTGGGTTAATGCTCTGCTATTGCTGTCTCGAGATTCTTAATAATTGTTTAACAAGGACCTTTGCATTTTCACTTTGCACAGTGCGCTGCAAATTATGCAGCTGGTCGTGATCACACCCAATGGGTGGTGAGAGAGGAAATGGGAACAGGAGGAAATATTCTACCAAAACAAGGTGGAGGAATGCTGGAAAGTCCAAAACTGGGAACACTGTGACTACTGTACAAGTTCGTGCCTGTGTGCCCAGCTCCTCATGAAATGGACTGTGAACTCCTCTACAGCAGAGATGATACCTGATTCAGTACTGGCTGTAGCTTCAAATGGTGCCTAGCATTTTTTTTATTAAGTTTATGACTTTGAGATAATTATAGATTCTATAGGTAGTTGTAAGAAAGAATACGACGAGATCCCGTCTACGCTATACTCAATTTTCCCCAGTGCCAGCATCTCACAAAACTATAGTGCAGCATCACAGGGATATTGGTCAAGACACGAGCTTGCCATCACCACGACAACCCCTCATGGTGCCCCTTTTAGAGGCGTACGGACTTCCTTCCCACCTCCACACCCGACTCCTGGCAGGCACTGATCCGTTCTCTGTTTCTGTAAGTTCATCATTTCAAGAATGTTACATAAATAGACTCATACAGTATGTAACCTTGTGGGACTGGCTTTTTTCACTCAGCATAATTCTCTGGAGAGTCCTCTGTTGCATGTAACAATAGTTCATTCCTTTTTATGGCCAAGTGGTGTAGATGTAACCACGATTTAACCATTCATCCATTGGAGGACATCTGGATGTTTCCAGTTTGGAGCTATTATAGATAAATCTACTAAAATCCATGTATGGATTTTTATGTGAACAGAAGTCTTTATTTCTTTTATATACCCAGGAGTGTAAATGCTGAGTTCTATGTTTATCTTTTATTTTTTTTAAGATTTTATTTATTTATTTTTAGACAGAGGGGAAGGGAGGAGGAAAGGGGGAGAAACACAGGGGAGAGAAACATCGATGTGTGAGGATTGATTGCCTCTTGCACGTGCCCGGATAGGGAACTGGCAGGCAACCCAGGCATGTGCCCTGACTGGGAATCAAACCAGTGACCTTTTAGTTTGTAGGCTGGCACTCAATCCACTGAGCCACACCAGCCAGGGCGTGTTTACCTTTTAAAGATATTGCCCAATTGTTTTCCAGGGTGGCTGTACCATTTTGCATTCCACCCGCAATGTACGAGGGATCCAGTTTCTCTGTGTTCTCACCAACATTCATGTTGTCACAGTTGTTTTTTTTAATTTTAGTTATTTTAGCCATTCTAATAGGTGGACATTAATTTGCATTTCTCTAATGGCTAATTATGTTGAACAACTCTTCCTGTGCTTATTTACTATTTGTATATAGTCTTTGATGAAATAGGTCTTTGTCGTTTTCCCATTTCCTAGTTGGATCATTTGGTTTTTGACAGTTTTTGAGATAATTATAGATTCTATAGGTAGTTGTAAGAAATAATATGATGAGATCCCATCTACACCATGCTCAATTTTCCCCAGTGCCAGCATCTCACAAAACTATAGTGCAGCATCACAGGGATGTTGGTAAAGACACGAGCTTGCCATCACCACGACGACCCCTCATGGCGCCCACCTAGAGTTGTTTCTATACTCTAGACATCAATGCTTTGTCAAATACGCGGTTTGCAAATACTTTCTCCCACTTGGTAGCTTGTCTTTTCATCCTATTAACAAAAGCTTTCCCGGTGCAAAAGTTTTTAATGCTGATGAAGTTCTATTTATCAAGTGTTCCTTTTATAGATCATGGGGTTTTTTTGGTGTCAAGTCTAAGAACTCTGGACTTAAATCCTGTCAATGTACTCTTTATGTTTTATTTCAAGAGTTTCATAGTTTTATGTTTTACATTTAAGTCCAGGATACATGAAGAGGTAATTTCTGCATAAGGTGTGAGAATAGGTCAAGGGCTTTGTTTGTTTTGTCCAGTTGCCCCAGCACCATTTATTGATAATGCTCTTTCCTCCACTGGGTTGCTTTGGCATGTTTGTTAAAATGTAGTTGGGCATATCTGGGTGAGTCTTGTCTGGGGTTTTCCGTTCTGTCCCATTGATCTACACATCTGTTCCCCCACCAACAGCACCCAGTCTTGAGGACTGTAGCTGTGTAAATCTTCAAAGCAGATAAAGTGACTCCTTTTCAAAATGATTCTTCATTTTCAAAATTAGTGGTTCTTCATTTTCAAAAGTGTTTTAGATATTGTAGTTCTTTTGCCTATCCATATACATTTTAAAATAACTTTTTCAAGAGAGGGGGAGGGAAGGAGAAAGAGCAGGAGAGAAACATCAATGTAAGAGAGAAACATTGATGGGTCGCCTCTCACATGCACCCCACAGGGGACCTGGCCCACGACCCAGGTGTGTTCCCTGACCATGGATCAAATAAGCAAACTTTCAGTTTGCGAGACAGCGCACAACAAACTGAGCCACACTAGGCAGGGCAAATTTTAGAATAATTTTATCTGTAACTACAAAAAAACTTTCTGGGATTTTGAGAGGAATTGTGTAAAGCTATATATTAATTTGGTGAAAACTGACATATTTATTACAATGAATCTTTCAATCCGTGAACACCGTTTGTCTGTTTATTTAATTTTTTTTAATTTTTTCTCAGTGTTGCGCAGTTTTAAGCATACCAATTCTATACATGTTCTATTAGGTTTATACCTATTTAATTTTTTGATGATAATAAATGGCACACTGCCCTGGCTGGGTAGTCCAGTTGGTTAGAGTGTCCTCCCAGTACATCTGGGTTGCAGGTTCCATCCTGGCCAAGACACATATAAGAATGAACCAATGGCCCTGGCTGGTATAGCTCAGTGGACTGAGTGTGGGCTGCGAACCAGTCACCAGTTCGATTCCCAGTCAGGGCACATGCCTGGGTTGCAGGCCAGATCCCCAGTGTGGGCCACAAGAGAGGCAACCACACTCTGATGTTTCTCTTCCCTCTCTCTCCCCCACTCCTTCTCTCTAAAAATAAATAAATAAATAAAATATACAAAAAAGAATCAACCAATGAATGCATGCATAAGTGGGACGATGAATCAGTCTCTCCCCATCTCTCTCTCTCCCCTTCCCTTTCCTCTCTCTGCCTAAAATCAATTTTAAAAAAGGTAAATACTCTTCAATAAAATAAATGGTATATTACTGTATTTTGCTGCATACTCATGTTTTTGGCCCAAACTTTCAGGAAAAAAATATTTTGTTTTAATTTTTAATTCAAGTATTTATTTATTTATATTTAGATACTTGGTTTTTCTGTATTATAAAAGAATTTTAGCATTTCTTTTTTAACATATTATGGTACAAGAAATTTTATCTAACAAATAATTACAAAACACAAGAACAGATACAAGGTATTTCAAGTACTACCCCTGTATAATGTGCATCCTTATTTTTCCTCCAAAAATTTGGGCAAAAAAAGTGCTCATTATACATGGCAAAATATGGTATTTTAAATTTCTATGTCAACATATTCATAGCTAGTATATGCAAATATAATTTTTGTATTTTGTATCCTATGAGCTTGCTGATCTTATATGTTAGTTCTGAAAGTTTTTAAAAGATTTCTGAGATTTTCACATATACTATGTGTATACAGACACATAAACTATGTGTCATCTAAAAATGGGACAGTTTTATTTCTTTGTTTCCAATCTGTATGCCTTTTATTTCCTTATTGCACTGGCTAGAAGTCCCAGTGCTATGATAAATAAGAGTGATAAGAGAGGTCATCCTTGCCTTGTTCCTAATTTTAGAAGGAAAGCACTCAGTATTTCACCATCAAATATAATGTTAGCTGCAGGGACTTTTGGTAAATTCTCTTTATCAAGTTGAGGAAGTTCTCCTCTATTCCTACTTTTCTGAGAGTTTTTTTAATGAATGGATGTTGAATTTTGTAAAAAAAAAATTCTGTATCTATTGCATGATCATGGCATAATCCACTGATTGGAATTCTGAGTTGACAGTTTTTGTTTTTTTCTGTACTGACAAAAAAAACAAAACAGAAAACCTTTTCCATTTATTTCTAGCCTCCATAATTTCTAGTGAGAAGTCAGCTGTCACTTCAATTATTTTTTCTTCAGTAAGTAAAGTGTCATTCTCTGTTTTTTTTTTGTGTGTGTGTGTGTGTGTTCAGTTTTTAGAAGTTTAATTGTGATGTGTCTTGGTATTAATTTCTTTAGGTTTATCTTGTTTAGGGTTTACTCATTTTCTTGAATCTATAGGTTTATATTTCTTGCCAAATTTGAGAAGTCTTCAGCCATTATTGCATCAATTACCTTTTCAGTCTGGTGCTCTTTGTCCTTTCATTCCAGGATTCGGATGACACAAATGTCAGATATTTATAATAGTCCCATAGATTCTTGAGGTTCTAAAGGAGTATTTTTTTTTTCAGCATGCTCTCTCTCTCTTATTTAAATTGGTTAATTTCTGTTCTTCTGTCTTCCAGTTCAGTGATTCCCCCCACACACACTTTCATGTCCCTTCTTCTGTTGGGCCTATCCACTGAGATACTTATTTCAGTTACTGCATTTTTCTGTTCTAAAATTTCCATTTGGATATTCTCTATATAACCATTTCTTTGCTGAGGCTATTTTCTCATTTGTTTCAAGCTTATGTGTATTTGCTCACTGAAACATTTGTATCATTGCTGCTTTCGACTCTTTGTCATGTAATTCTAACGCCTCTGTCATCTTCGTGTTGGCAACTTTTGATAGTCTTTTTTCATTCACCTTGAGATCTCACACTTCTTTGTAAGTTGAGTGATTTTCACCTGGAACTGGACATCATTATTGGATTTCAGATCTTATTTAAAACTTATGTTTCGATTGGCCTTCTTATGACACCACTCCAGCAGGGGAAGGGGAAGGTAGAAGTCTAGGTTCCCCCAATTAATCTCCATTAATATCCAAGGGTACAAGTCCTCCTTATCACTGCTGGATAGGATGGGAATTCAAATTTCTCACATCGTTTCTACTGACACTGCAGTGGGTGGGTGGTGGTCTCATGACTGTGGGTGATGCTGACAGTTCTAACTGTCCACTAGATCTCCTCCACCACCATCCCACAGAGAGGGGAAGGGTTGGCATATTACTGCTGGATGGGAATGAATGTCCAGACCCTGTTGGGGTCCCCTCTCATACTACATGGATAAGGGAGTTCATTATCAGCTGAGGGATAAAAGTTCAAACTCCATAATTGGCCTATACCACCCTGCCACAGGTGCTGGGACACCTGGGACTCCTACAGACTAGGTTACCCACTCAGCTTTGCCAGCACAGATGGGAGTGGGGTCACATTTTTTTTTT